>JADLZN010005124.1:245000-266892 GCA_018155175.1 Sinocyclocheilus anophthalmus
AAAGTTCAGATGTAGAAAATGCTACATTAAAACTGAGCATCATTGTTATTACTAACTATTATTATTTCTTATATTACAATTATATATAAATTATATCTAGCATTCTTATCTTATACCGGCATATTATTAAAAGGCATAATAGTTGCTGTTGCATTAATATAACGTACAACTCCCATAATAATTAATGTACAACAACAAATACTATAATAATTATTATTAATTGTTGATTGTTTGTTATTATTATTATTCTATACTCAGTTTTGCATATTAGGCAAATTCATTTCCAAAAAATTCAATGAATTGAAAACAAACACCAACAATTAATACAATCAGCAAGGTTATTATTATTATTATTTATTATATTATTATTGTGAGGGCAACTATTGTGTGCCTTAAATAATAATAATAATAATAATAATAATACATTATTACAATAGATTATTATTATGCTATTATGCAGTTTTCATATATAGACGATAATTCCTAAAAAAAAAATCTGATGAATGCAATCAACAGCAATCGAAATCATCATCATGATTAACGTAAATTAATTTTAATTTCACATCACAATGATAATAAAAAAAAACCTGCAATGCACAGTATTGCCAAAAATCACATGTGATATTTTATCTTGCTATGCCTGATAAATGAATGCAATGTAGATGAATGTTAAAAACATCACAAAATGAAATGCGGCTCGTTGACACGCAATTACGTGCTAATTCTGCGACAGGAAACGAATCAGTGGAGGACACGATATGCACGGAACTGCTGAAAAACACCTGAAAAAGTGTATTCCTGATCTTTGATTTGTGTTTTGTAAGTGCATTGTTTAAATACAAAGAACTAAATACGCATGGATCTAATGTAGCGCGAACAGTTGCGTCGTCGTTGAGGTACAGTATTCACGCAGTGTTTATAACAGTTCGAGCTGACAGCTTCAGGATCACACGGGTCCATATCCAGTTGTGCAGCCCATGGCCTTGTTTTGAACCAGGACTTGTTTGATCTGTTTCCAAGAATTCAGGCCAGAGCTGCTGAAAACTCTGTTTGTGAATGATGCAAATAGTTCAGTGTAAATTGCATGTGGAATGAAATCTGTCTGGTGTAATATGGATGGTTGAAAACAGACCAGAAAATTACGCACTAAAAAGAAAGTAGCAAAAGTGGCATGTTTTCTGGACATTTACCATGGTAGTTTTTGACTACTTATATGGATGGCACCGGTATATGATTTGGTTTGTCTTTCTAGTTAGTGAACTGAATCTGTTAACATTTCCCCAAACCAAGGACTCGTTAAGTAATACATTTACAACGCTGCCCAACTGTTTATGACTCATGACTTTAATGTGTGCAGATTCCAGCCCATGTCACCGATCATTTGAGGCATAATAATATCAATGCACATGTTTGTTTACTCCATTCCAGAGTGTGCTGAAGACATGAATGTACTGCAGTCCTGACAGCAGCCATCATGACGACAGAGGCTGTATCCACAGGGACTCGGGCTCAGATCCCAGCTCCTGTCCAGAAAGACTCCTACTACTGGCTACGCTCTTTCGCAGCTGGAGGTGACGTTTTAATCACAAAAAAATTGATATACTAAAGTATTTATATACAGCCATTTTTGGATATCTTGTAGTATGCATAAATTGATAGTATAGGTTGTAAAAGTATTTTTTTTCTTTATTATTATTATTTTTAATTAACTGTGTTTGTATTGATTTTTCAAGTTTTTGACATAAAAGGATTTATTGAAGCACATCCTTCTTGTAGATGAATTTGTTTCTTAATCAGAACAGATTTGGAGAAATTTAACATTACATCACTTGCTCACAAATGGATCCTCTTCAGTGAATGGGTGCCGTCAGAATGAGAGTCCAGACGGCTAATAAAAACATCACAATAATCCAAGCGACTCCAGTCCAACAATTAATGTCTTGCAAAGTGAAAATCTGCAAGTTTGTAAGAAACAAATCTGTTGAACCATGTTTAAATGCAAAAAACCATTGCTTAGGTGATAATCCATAATAAGCTTCCTATAGTGGAAAAAGTCCATACCATGTTGTCCTCTGGCAAACACCAATTACAGTATTTGTTAGAATTTGACTAGCATATTTCTTCCTGATTTAGACAAGGAGACTTTTTCACGGAAAAGCTCTATATAAGAATAGAGGACTCTTATTTAAAACCGAAATTGAATTCTTTGAAGTTAAAAAACATCTTAATGTTTATTTACAACATCTTTTTGCTTCACCAAGATGTAATGGCTTGAGTCGTGTGGATTACTGGTGAATTACTTGCGGGTTTTTATTAAGCTGTTTGGATTTTCATTTTGACGGAAAAAAATTACTGCAGAGGATCCACTGGTGAGCAAATGATAATACTGAATTTCTCTAAATATGTTCATCTTGGATGGACCGAGGGTGAGTAAATGTTCAGCAAGTCTTCATTTTTGGAGGAACTGATTTTTAATGGTCACATGACATGCAGAGAGACACAAAATATGTCATGTTTTCTAATAATTATTATGATTGTTTTTATTTTAAAATGAATTATTTACTGATCAAATATGAATCTGTTTTTATTTTATTTGTATATTTAGGTGTTGCTGGATGCTGTGCCAAGTCCACCATAGCGCCTCTTGATAGAGTGAAAATTTTACTACAAGCTCAAAATCCTCATTACAAACACCTTGGTAAGTTAAATCCAAAATGTTTCGGATAAACAGATATTTTTGTGCAACTTGATTTGAAAAAGAACTATGCACCAAACGGTTGAACATGATGTTATCTTGTGTGTTTTTTCAGGAGTGTTTGCCACACTTAAGGCAGTGCCAAAAAAAGAGGGTTTCCTTGGACTATACAAGGGTCAGGATTTTCCCATATGGAGCCATTCAGTTTATGGCTTTTGATAACTACAAAAAGGTTACCTTTGTTTCATAGTCATTATGTACTAATGCCAGTCTTGGGGAATAACAAACTAAACATAGTGACATTCCTAACATAATTCTATTTTTAGCAGCGTGACAGTTGTTCAGAATATCATAGCTTTTCCAGTACTACTTCTGCGGCCGTAAAAATAGGCAATAATCAAACACAATCTCCTAAACTGTCCTCTCAAGTAAAGCACTAATCTGATTCATTTGAAAGATTTGGTTAATTCCTGATTTATTTGAGTGATCCAGTTCAAAAAAAGAATTCACAAATTTATTTGAGAAGTTGAGGTAGTTTATTTTCCACTGTTTTAGTAGTTGTATTCATTGTAAATGTATCTCTACAAATGAGTTTGTTCTTGATTAAAAAACAAAAAACAAACTACTTATTACAAATGAGTAATGAGTAAAATCAGTTACTTTATCTGATGGTTATATATTTGAAATTGCTACTGTATATATGGTCACCTTAAACCGCTTCAGCTTCCTCAGTTTACTACTTTTTGTCAGTAGCTTAACTTTATTTTTATTGCAGTACCTTGTAGCAATTTTAGTTTAGTTTAATTTTAACAATACAAAGTTTTGTACTAATGCCAGTTGTACACTGTGTTAAGATTTTTTTCATGCTTGCTGTTTCTGATGTACTTTCAGTTCCTTAACACAAAACTTGGAATATCTGGGCATATTCATCGGCTCATGGCAGGATCTATGGCAGGTTTGTGATTGTTTTCCACGACTCTTTTCCAAGATCTTTGTAACTTCATGATAAGCATTATGTCTTCAAGTGACGTGGACATGTGACGGAATGTAACTTGAAGGGGCCAAGTATGGTGACCCATACTGAGATTTAGTGCTCTGCATTTACCCATCCAAAAGTGCACACACACAGCAGTGAACAAACACACACAAACCGTGAACACACACACCCGGGAGCAGTGGGCAGCCATTTTTGCTGCGGTGCCATGGAGCAATTGGGGGTTCGGTGCCTTGCTCACCTCAGTCATGGTATTGAAGGTAGAAGAGAGCACTGATCATTCACTCCCCCACCTACAATCCCTACCGGTACGAGACTAAAACCCAGACCTTTGGGTTACGAGTCAGACTCTCTAACCATTAAGCCACAACTTCCCCAGTGACAGGAGAAGTGAAGTGACAGGAGAGCATCGCTACACTGGCATACGAAATGCCTTTCAGACTATTTACCTTAAGGTATGAAGACAGGAAAGAAGTTTAGTTGAGAAGCTTTCTGTGCTTCCGTTTTGCATGACAGTGTGTTATCTTTAAAGGAAGGAGGAATCTCTGGATTCTACTGTGGTCTGACCCCTACAATCATTGGCATGGCTCCATATGCAGGTTATTTTCTTGTTTGTTTTATGTAAATTATACAATACAATGTACAAAACTGAAAAACACTTTAGTTTATGTCCTCATGTCACTGTTTTTTGCTGTTTCAGGCTTTTCTTTTTTACATTCGGTACATTGAAGACTCTGGGACTCGCTCACTTCCCAGAGCTCCTAGGCAAGCCGTCTCTTGACAACCCTGATGTTCTTGTGCTGAAGACTCACGTCAATCTGATGTGTGGTGGAGTTGCTGGAGCAATTGCTCAAACTATATCGTATGTTTATTTATCTTTTTAATTCTTTGTTTATTAGGTACTGTTTGTAGTACAACCTGTACGTTACTGTTCGTTTGTGTTACTGTACGTACATACTACATTCTTTCTAATATTTCTGCACAGATATCCACTAGATGTTGCCCGGAGGAGAATGCAGTTAGGTGCATCACTCCCTGATTTTGACAAATGTTGGTGAGTATTATATAATTTGGATGATTTTAAGTCTTTGTTTCCTCAATGATTTACACTGGTAAAAATGTTTAAGTAAATTATAAAAAAGGTACTGCTTTGTTAATAGGGATGTATAAGTATTAAAATCTGACTGATAATTATTTTGATATTATGGGAGATATACCTCCATACATAATAGATATATACTGTAGACACACACACACACACACACCACACCACACACAAACACACACATGTCAAAAGTTGGAATAATTATATTTTCTGTTGCTTATTCTCAGCAAGCTCTGAATTTATTTGATCAAAATCAGTAAAAACAATAATTATGAGAGGATTTTTTTTTGTACAATTTAAAATAAATGTGTTGTATTTTAAAACATAATTTATCCGTTGAGGCCAAAGCTGAATTTTTAGTAGTAGGTACTTTAGTATTGAGTGTCACATGATCCTTCAGAAATCTGGATTTTGCGCTGCTCAGGAAACATTTAGAAACATTTTCATGTTGAAATCAGTTGTGATACACTACCATTTAGAAGTTTAAGATAGGTTTTTATCCTGCAAGGATTCATTAAATTGATAACTGTAAAATCATATAATCTTACAAACTTATTTTTTTGAATAACTATTTTTTTAACTCTTATTAAAGAATGCAGAAAAAATCAGTTTCTACAAAAATATTAAACAACAAAAAAAAAAAGTTTTAAATCATTGGTACTAATATATCAATAGATCCTTACAGTGGGTTACGGAAAGTATTCAGACCCCCTTAAATTTTTCACTATTTGTTATTTTGCAGCCATTTGCTAAATTCATTTAAGTTATTTTTTTTTCCTCAGTAATGTACACACAGCACCCCATATTGACAGAAAAAAACACAGAATTGTTGACATTTTTGCATATTTATTAAAAAAGAAAAACTGAAATATCACATGGTCCGAAGTATTCAGGACCCTGTGCTGTGACACTCATATATTTAACTCAGGTACAGTCCATTTCTTCTGATCATCCTTGAGAAGGTTCTAAACCTTCATTTGAGTCCAGCCGTGTTTGATTATACTGATTGGACTTGATTAGGAAAGCCACACACTGTCTATATAAGACCTTACAGCTCACAGTGCATGTCAAAGCAAATGAGAATCATGAGGTCAAAGGAACTGCCTGAAGAGCTCAGAGGAAGAATTGTGGCAAGGCACAGATCTGGCCAAGGTTACAAAAAAATTTCTGCTGCACTTACGGTTCCCAAGAGCACAGTGGCCTCCAAAATCCTTAAATGGAAGATGTTTGGGAAGACCAGAACCCTTCCTAGAGCTGGCCAAACTGAGCTATCGGAGGAGAAGAACCTTGGTGAGAGAGGTAAAAAAGAACCCAAAAATCACTTTGGCTGAGCTCCAGAGATGCAGTCGGTAGATGGGAGAAAGTTGTAGAAAGTCAACCATCCACTGCAGCCCTCCTCCACCAAGTCGGGGCTTATGGCAGAGTGCTCGACGGAAGCCATCCCTCAGTGACAAGGCACATGAAAGCTGCCATGGAATTGACTAAAAAACACCTGAAAGATCCAAGATGGAGAAATAAGATTCTCTGGTCGGTTGAGGCCAAGATAGAACTTTTTGGCCTTTATTCTAAGCGGTATGTGTGGAGAAAATTAGGCACTGCTCATCACCTGTCCAATATAGTTCCAACAGTGAAGCATGGTGGTGTCAGCATGATGCTGTGGGGGTGTTTTTCAGGTGCAGGGACAGGGCGACTGGTTGCAATTGAGGGAAAGATTAATGCGGCCAAGTACAGGAATATCCTGGACGAAAACCTTCTCCAGAAAGCTCAGGACCTCAGACTGGGCAGAAGGTTCACCTTCCAACAAGACAATGACCCTAAGCACACAGATAAAATAACGAAGGAGTGGCTTCACAACATTTCTGTGACTGTTCTTGAATGGCCCAGCGAGAGCCCTGACTTAAACCCAATTGAGCATCTCTGGCGAGACCTAAAAATGACTGTCCACCAAAGTTTACCATCCAACCTGACAGAACTGGAGGATCTGCAAGGAGGAATGGCAGAGGATCCCCAAATCCAGGTGTGAAAAAACTTGTGGCATCTTCCCAAAAAGACTCATGGCTGTATTAGATCAAAGGGTGCTTCTACTAAATACTGAGCAAAAGGGTCTGAATACTTAGGACCATGTGAGATTTCAGTTTTTCTTTTTTAATAAATCTGCAAAAATGTCAACAATTCTGCGTTTTCTGTCAATATGGGGTGCTGTGTGTACATTAATGAGGAAAAAAATTAAGTTAAATGATTTTAGCAAATGGCTGCAATATAACAAAAGAGTGAAAAATTTAAGGGGGTCTGAATAATTTCCGTACCCACTGTAAGTAGATATATTTATATATAATATATATAGATTACATTATATATATCTATATATATATATATAAACAATTGTCCCTTTTAGACTTTCACTCTTATTCATTGCTGCTTGTTTTCTTAAAATAAATAAAAAACTAACTTGCTTTCTAATCTTTTTGTATTCTATCTATTTGTTTTCTTTTTCTTTTTTTATACAATTAACAAAAGCAAAAAAAAGACCTCTAACACTAGCTTTCTCTATTCTAATTCTATTTTATCTAATTGTTTTCTTTTTATTTATTTAAAAAAAACTTGCTATGTGTACTGCATTAAGCTAACGGAGACTTGTTGTAGCACTTGTATATTATTGCTCTTTTGTTGATTTTGATTGCTTCCAGTGTCCTCATTTGTAAGTCGCTTTGTATAAAAGTGTCTGCTAAATTACTAAATGTAAAGTATGTGTGTGTATTTATATAATATATTATATATATATAATAGCAGTTTAGATCTCCTTGCATGTTAAAAACCTCAAAATTCCCATCAAGTTTTGTCTGTGATCACTAATATGTTTTCTACTTGATTTTTTTTAGCAGCAGCCTCACAAAAACTCTCAAGCATGTGTACACCCAGTATGGTGTCAAGAAAGGACTGTATCGTGGCCTGTCCCTCAACTACATCCGCTGTATACCGTCACAAGCTGTTGCCTTCACTACTTACGAGTTCATGAAGCAAATTCTTCACCTAAACTAGAACAATCAGTGACTAAGCCTTAAAGGAACGTGTTGAAACGACCCGCGGCGACATCACAGCAGTCCTGTCTGCCATTCCAGAGACCAGTCATCTGAAATCCAGTTCTTACTAAACACCCACACAAACGGCAAACCTGTGGCTTTGCACAGCCCAGCAACAATCACTATGGATACAGAGACAAAAGCTTGCTTTTCCGTTCTGTGTGGATCAGAAACAACGACACTGGAAATCCCATGGAAACCTGCGTCTGAAACTTGCTTGTGAGAAGCCGTCCCATTTCAGATCGAACAATATGCCTTAATCTTTCACTCATATAAGCAAAACACAACATCTCAGTCGATTTGACCTATGTGGACAGTTTCTCTAGGTATATCACAGTGCTTTTAACTATGACTGATGACGTGATTTTTAAGTCAAATATGGAAGTTGATTTTTCTTTGCTAAATTTCATTCATATGTTGCTTTATATTTCAGCAAATCTGAGTCACCTCAAGTCTTATTGACTGATATTTGTCTCTTTTTGTGATAAAGATGACTTTCCTCTGCAATTCAATAATACAGTGAATGAAAGAGAGTGTACATAATGTCTATGCAGTATTCAGTCATGTTCGCATGCCGATGTTACTGTGGCTCAAGTTTAATATCTGATTGATGCCTTACAGTGCAGGTTAATTCACAATCTCCCTTTTGGAAGAAAGCAATCAAATGAGAATGTGTGGTGATTAAATCACAGCTGATATGTATATTAATTAAAATAGTATTCCATATTGTGATAGGAACTACACGGAGTCCCTTAAATAGACTTCACCAGACAGATTAAAAATGATTGTGGTTTTTTAATATATATTATAAAATGTATTTATTGCCTTGTTTTGTATTGTATGGAAATGTGCTCCCTCAAAGTGTTGCCTCATTTGCCTTCCGGTTGTAATTACTTGCTTTTTTGTTGTTGTTGCCATGTGGTGGCAGTGTTGCAGTGAATCGAGTCCTTAAACCTCTTTAAACTGGATTTTTCATGAACATGTTGATCGTTTAGCTGCATGTGTTTCCAAAGACGAAGGGGAACATTTATGTGCGTACATTCAACAGTGACTGATACAGTTTTATTACTGAGTGAATACATGAGTTGTGAAGGTCATGATTCATTGATCACATTTCAAGTTTATTTGCACTAAATGCCATCAAGCTAAATCACTAGAATGGGAGGATTGTCTTAAACTTATCTTTGCTGATTCTTGAGAACTGTGGAGAAAGTTCATCTTGCTGCTTTGGATAAATCGCCTTTATTATTTATTTGTGTTATATTGGTATAATGAATGGATATTATGTCAGATTGAAATGGTTAATAGGCATTGAACAAATTAACAATGAGGATACTTTTGTACATGTGATTGTTCATTTGTATGTATGTTTAGATGATCATTAAAGAAATGTAAATGTCAGACCAATATCTTTGGAAATAAAAATAAAGGCTTTTTTGTCTTGTGCTAGAGTTTCTCTTGATTGCTTTCATATAATTAAAATATGATTGATGAATTGCCGGTAAGTATTTGCATGATCCCATTTTACACTATTTGTCATCCAGTGGGATTTTCCTATAGTTCCCTCATTTTTGTTTGGAAATGCATTTACTATGAAACACCTCCCACATAGCAATTCATTTGCATTTATTTCCTCCTAAATTTGTAAGGTACTGTTGTTTGATAACGCCTTATTTGACTGGAAAATATGTTGCAAACAAAACACTGGTTATAGAGTATGTCTGTCTTATCATGTTACCATGCAAGTCATAAAAAAGCAGAGCTCACTGGCCAGTGTGGATTTTTGGCCTTCTGTACTTTGAATAAAATAGTTATTCTAAGGCCATTAAAGGACTTTATACTGCTTTATATATGGTTTATATACTCGTATACAAAGGTTTAGGGGCAGTATGGGTTATTATTCTTTTTAATAAAATTTTCTTTAAAGAAATTATACTTTATATATGATACTGAACAAATTTATTAGGTTTCACAAAAGCCAGGAGTGCAAGCGTTTCCAACAATGATAAAGTTTGTTGAGCAACAAAACAGCATACTGGAATCATGAGAATATGTGAAGCTGAGACTGGGTGTGGCTGCTGAAATTCAGCTTTGCATCACCGTAATAAATTACATTTTTAAATAGATAAATAGAAAAAAGTAGTTTTTTTATTGTAATTATATTTGTTTATTATTGAAAGCTGTAATAATACGGCCATTTGATCAAATAAATGCAGCCTCAAGTGAAGGGAAAAGCTTAAAAAATCTAAAACACACCACACACACACACACACACAGATATATATATATATTATAGATATATATATAATATAAAAGTGCTGTCAAACGATTAATCGTGATTAAATCACATCCAAAATAAAAGTTTTAGTTTACATAATATATGTGTTTACTGTGTTTATTTATTATGTGTATATAAATACACGCACATGCATGTATATATTAAGAAAATATGTTATGTTTATATATATAAAAATTTATATATGTATATATATATATATATACAGTGTATATACATGTAAATATTTTCAAAGTATATGCTGTATGTGTGTGTATTTATAAATACATAAATATAGCCTCTACACAGTGACACCACACCATATAGTAAACCAAAACTTTTAAAAACTGTATTTATTTTGATGCGATTAATAGTGACAAGCACTACATATATATACATATACAGTTTTTAAAGCTTTGCTCTCACCGAGGGTGCATTTATGTGATTCATGTATTCACTCAAAATACATCGTCTCTCTCTCTTTCTCTCTCTATATTATATATAGGCTGACATTTATTTGATTCATGTATTCACTCAATAAATAAAATCTCTCTTATCCTCCTCTCGCTCTCGATCTATTCTCCTATCTCGCTCGCTTCTCTCTCTCTATATAGGGAATTATTTGATTCATGATTAACTAAATAAGAAATCTTCTCTCTCTCTTCTCTATCTATATATTATAATTAGATATATAAGGCTGAATTTTATTTGATTCATGTATTCACTCAAGAATAAATCTCTCTATCTCTCTCTCTCTCTCTCCTCTCTCTAGATATATATAATATATATATATATTGAAATATACACTGGTGGCCAAAATGATTAGAACACTAGAATTTTCACCAGCTAAAAAATGTTTTACGTCAGTTATTTCTATCTTTTGCTGTAGTGTGTCAGTAGGAAATATCAGTTTACATTTCCAAACATTAATTTGGCCATTAATTGTAATAACCCAGTGAGATTTCTGAGCCACAGCCAGTGCTCCACACAGAGATCTGAACTCATCATCATCCAGTCTGTCTGGAATGACATGACGAAAACAGAAAACAAAAACGTGACAGACTAAATCAGTGTGCAGTGTCTCCAAAGATGCTTATATTATATATAAATATTATAGATATATATATATATATATAGTATTTATTTTTGGCAAATGGCAGATTGCAATTCAATGGTTGTATTCATCAGCAGAATGTGAGCTGGTACACCACAAGGTACATATCCCAAAATCTTGCAAACTATCAAGACCAACTAATATTCAAAAATAAGCATGAAGCAACCGCTCACTCTAAGTAAAACACTTGGCAAGCCTTGAATATAAACGAGAACTAAAATATCTGACAAGCAAGCCAGGCAGAGCATCTTAAAAACTGGTTCCTGTATTGTGAAGTGTAGTGATGTACTGTCACATAAATCAACTATCACATAATAAACTGTCACCATTGACACAAATTAAATTCATAAATAAACTGCATAATGCCGTTCACACACTTCTTGAAACAAGAAACTAGGTCAAAGCCTACCGCAATGGCAATCAAGAGAACATCTATACATTTCAGTGTATGTGTGAAGTTTGTGGCTTGAGCGAATCAGTTAGAGAGAGAATGGGAGAGGGGGAGAGAGAAGAGGAAATGCAGTCTGCGTGCAACTCTTGAAAAGTCCATTTGAGTTCAGTTGCAGAACTGATCTCCAGCTTGACGAAAATGCCCAACTACACAGTGACTGTCGCCACAGGCACTCAGTGGTTTGCTGGAACAGACGACTACATTTATATGACCCTGGTGGGATATGAGAGATGCAGTGAGAGAACCCTTCTGGACAAACCCCTCTATAATGACTTTGAGAGAGGAGCGGTAAGATACTAACAGTCTTTGCCTATGAACGCAACTATATTAGACCTTTGAGCTCCTTTTGACGAGTTTGAGTCATTGCGAATTATAATGTGCAAATAATAATTGAATTATATTGCATAAGTGAATTGCCTTATTCTTTGTCAATTAAAATTGTAAACTTTTTTTTAATGCTTTGGTATTCTTTCTTTTATGGCTGTTGATTAATTTGAGTCAAAACATAGGCTAAATGACTTATGAGTTATGTGTCTTGACTCTTGATGACACATGCAGTACACTTTTACACGGTAAAAAATGAGTTTTCAAAGTTGTCAGAAAAAAATATATTCTTTTACAAGAAAATACCATTTCAGTGTTTCTAATTCAGTGTGTCACTTGCCGATTATATTATTTGTATGACATGTGTGGCACACTTATGTATTACAGTCTCTTTAATTATTTAAATCAAACCACAGTCCTTGTTCAGTATCTTTGAAGTAGTCATACAGTGTATCTCCAAGGAAGTCAAATCACTAAGATAAAAAAAATAAAAGATAAAAATCAATGATCATTTACAGGAAGAGAACTATGTGTGTATTTTTTGAGTCAATGAATTCTAATCTAACATAAGGTGTAATTCAAGGTGGACTCATATGACATCAGTGTGGGAGAGGACCTGGGTGAAATTGAGCTGGTGAAAATTGAAAAGAAGAAATACTGGATGCACGATGACTGGTACTGCAAATACATCACGGTGAAGACACCCTATGGAGATTATATTGAGTTCCCCTGCTTTCGCTGGTTAGTTGATGACAAAGAGGTGATCCTCAGAGATGGACGGGGTATGTTCTGATTGGCTTGTACATTTCTTCCTGTAATAAAAGCCTAAATTTTACCTTGAAATAAGGTTTCAATGCTTGCTGTGTTTCAGCTCGATTGGCACAGCATGACAAGACCGGAGTGGCAAAACAGCACAGGCGCAAAGAACTAGAACAGAGACAGAAGACATACAGGTTTGATGCAACTTTCAGAAAGAGGTTAACCACTGTAGCAAATCTGTATGCTTTCCTCATAAATGCACTTGTGGTCAAGTCTGATTTCATCATAACAGACCATTAATTTTTTCCATTCTCACAGACAGCTGTACTTTGATGATTCATATATAGGCTACTGTTTACTCTCCCTGGTTTAGGAAATAATTTTGTGCATTTAGGTTTCATATTGTACCTTTGTAAATCCCGGGTTGCCAGTGTTACACTGTCATTGTTTGGATGAACGATCAGAACGCAACTTAGCTTTGCCAGGTGCGTTTATAATTCTGACTGTACCATCCAGTTTTCCTGAATACACTGTTCTGACAATAACTGTTAGAGTAAATCGCTCTTATCGCAACGATTACATTTTTTTTCCGTCATTGTTTGACGTTTTGATTCTCACTGAAGCTCTGAAACAAAATACAGCGCGTCAAAGTCTCTGTTTCTGCAAAGCTCATGAATATTTAACGAGGCAAAGCGCAGCACAGGTGTATTGATGGTGTTGCTGTAAACCAGTTCCACGCTTTACAGCCGTAAACCGGCCGGGAAAAACGAGAAAAATGACAATGGGTTACACAGAGTTCATCCAAAAATGAAAACTCTGACATCTTTTACTCACCATCATGTCATTCCAAACCATAAGACTTTTGTTCTTCTGCAGAACACAAAAAAAGTAAATATATGACATAATTATTTAGATAAGCCTATTTAGATACTTTGAAGAAGGCCATGAGGGTGTATAAATGAAGACAGAAGTTTCATTTTTGAATGAACTGTCTGTCCCTTTAGAATGAGAGTTTAAAAAGACAATTACCCAGGTTTGAGCTAATCTGAAAAGTCCTTAAAGGATAGTTAACCCAAAAATACAAATTCTCTCATCATTTACTCAACCTTTTGTGGGTTCCAAACTTAATTTGGACTAGTTTGACTAATAACTCATGGGACTGAATCTGGGACCTTTGCCAATGATACCACCTCTACCACATGTCTGACCATACTGCCCAGGAAATCCTGTTTTTAAATGTGGAACCTTTCATTTATTGCATAATAATGACAATATGATTTGGTGCTGATATAATAGACTGCATTTTAAAACATGATGATGTGCTTGATGTTGAAGATGGAAGGAGTGGCACCCTGGCTTCCCTATGAGCATAGATGCCAAAGCCCATAGTGAGCTTCCAAGAGACATTCCATGGGGGGGTTTTTTTTTGAAGCGAGAAAGGAGTGGACTTTGTGCTCAACTACAGCAAAGCGTAAGATTCTTTTTATTTGATGACTATGCATATTTCATTCTTGAATACCGTTTTTACTGCTCTGTGCTGTCAGACAGCTGTTATTTCCATAAAGTGACCTTGTGTTTGTATTTATGCACATTTGCATGTTTCTTTCAGAATCTGTCTTTTGCATGTATCAACAAGGTCTGAACACAAACATGCATTGTCTTTGTGGTATTGTACATTTGCACAGACCTTAAAGAACTGTGATGGCCTGTGCTCATGTAAAAGTGTGACTGTTAAAAGGGGGAAATGGCAGATTCGGTAGATTGTGTAATTGATATAAATAGTTTTGAGAAGTGTCGTTCTCAGTGGCATGCATACACGTGTTTACCACCCATATCTGCAGACACAGTGACAGTTAGATTATCACAACAAGAAGTCATTTTTAAAGCATGCGGTCCAATACAGAATGTGAGAAAAGACTGTGAGAAAGCTTGGATTGCCAATGTGAAAAACAAGTGCTTAGTACTTATACTTCATTTTTATTTATTTGCAGATAATTTAATATTAATGATCTAAACTAAAATATGAATATATTAATTAACTTTGTAAAACATTGTATTAAATTGGAATATGTTTACCATTGCAGTCCACTAGCCATTTCAAAGAAAATAGAAGCAATTATGAAACTATATATATAGATGTACTTAAGTCCTACTTAAATGGGTGCAAAAACACTTTTAAGTTCAACTAATTGTGTTTAATATTTATTTTAATATTTTATTTATTTGCTAATAAAATGCAAATAACTGTCTAAAAACATTACATTTAGTACATTAAATATATATTTTTTGGAAGTGTGTTATTTCTGTAAGAAATACTCTTATTAAAAAGTATGCTCAAACTTCTTTTTCACAAGGGTAGACTATCCAAGTAAATCTCTCTCTTTTTATTTATGATTTTGATATATTATTCAATATTATTCAATATTCAAAACGACATTATAGGCCATATGTATGATTTTTTTTTTTAAATGACTGTTTTATTCCTCAGGATTGAAAATCTCTACGTAAACCAGTTCATGCACATGTTCCAGTCCTCATGGGGAGATTTTGCAGACTTTGAGCGTATATTTGTGAGAATTAAGAATACAATATCAGGTTTGAACAGCCAGCATATATAACTTTTACTATTTCTTTAACAACATTGAAGAATTGCACATTACACACTCATCTCACAAACACTCTCATCTGTTATAATACATAAATTACCTTTTTGGAGTAAGCAGCATTGGATTTTGTTTACTCGTATATCTGTAAAATGTACCCAGTGTATTTAGATTAATGTTAGGTTTTACACTGCACAACATACCATGTTGTTCTGAGTTATTTACATTTTTAAAGCACACAGCTGCTTCAAAATTTGTTGTATGAATAAAGATGAATGTGTGTAATAATGTTAAAATGACTGCTTGTGTCCTTTGCACAGAGTATGTGATGGAGCATTGGAAGGAAGACTTCATGTTCGGATACCAGTTCTTGAATGGCTGTAATCCAGTGGTCATCAGGAAATGCACAGAAATTCCTGACAAGTTTCCAGTCACACAAAAGATAGTTCAGGACAGTCTGGAGAGGGGTCTCACACTGGAAGAAGAGCTCAAGGTATGCAACACACAAGCAATGAGTATATTGGCATGTGCGGTATGATTCGCTTGCAACATATTTTCATGTGTGTCAATTCGGCATGCAACATTCTGCATGGTTTTAATACAAATGTGACAACTTGTCTTTCAGGAAGGAAACATCTTTATTGCTGACTACGAGCTATTAGATGGTGTTACTCCCAATGCCACGGACCCATGCACCCTTCAGTACTTGGCTGCACCCATCTGTCTGCTTTATAAGAACAGGCAGAACAAAATCATGCCAATCGCCATCCAGGTATCTGAAATAAACACAAAACAAGCACATGTGCTGGAAACACTGATATCAGATACAGCGTGATAAGATCATTTCTGCTTCTCCATTTCCTTTCTCACGCTATCTTGTGAAATTAGAAAAACGTGTATAAAAAAAAGCTTTAGTTTAGTAGATGCTTTGTCAAAAGCAGTTTAAAACTGAGAATACAAGCAATTTAACAAAGGTGACAACAAATGTTTTATTGAAAAACACTTTATATATATTTTTAAATGAAAAACTTGAAGAAAAACACAGTGAACACTATACTACACCTTACACTCTTGATTAAAAAAAATTGCTTAACTTCTCATCAGTAGGTATACCATTGTTATGCTATGTTTTGTGCAAAAAAAATGTTTTTTTTTTACATATGTTGATAAATAGAAAAAAACATTGATAATATTTCCAAGTAAATGAATAAAAATAAATACAATAATGATATATTATATATATATATATATATATATATATATATATATATATTATATCCAGTATATGACACACACTCACACATATACACCCCACACATACATAACACACACACACACTACCTGTCACAGTCTGTGCTGGGAGGAGCGCGGAACGAGGAACAAGGAGACATGGAGTACATAAAAGTCTTTAATCCTTGGAAACACAGGGAATTACACAACATCCAACGAGTAGAACCGACAAAGGAAGACTGAACAAACAGGAACTTAAATACAAGGGATAATTACTAAACACAGGTGTCAGGAATCATAATCAAACTAAACGAGGACAGGAACATGACCAAATAAGGAAAAACAGGAACAGAAACAGGGGCAAAACACGACACAGAACAGTCCAGAATCCTGACATATCGCCCCCCTCCCGGAAGGCATCCTCGCACATAGGAAAACAGAGGGGGGTGGGGGGGGTGGGTGGAAACTAAGGAGGAGGTTCTGGAGGAGAACGGACACCTGGGAGGGGGCCGGCAGACAGAGTCCAGGGAGGAGCCAGGGAGCAGACAGGAGGGGCTTGGAGCAGGAGGAGCGTCCACGCGGGTGACGGTGGAGGTGGGGGAGCTAGGAGCCGAGGTGGAGTCGCTAGGTCTATGGGCCGAGGCAGAGTCCGGGCCTCGGAGGCTGGAGACGGAGGTGAGGGATTCTCCAGCCATGGTGACGCTGGAGGATGGCAGACCCGCAGCGCTCGCACCGTAATGATGGTGGGCTGAGGGCGAGCAGAGGGGCTGCCAGACGACAGCGGTGGAGGAGGCAGGAGCGGGTTGGAGGACTGGCATTTGTGAGTCTCCGGGCATTCAGGGCTTAACTCTAGATCGGAAGCCCCCTCTAGGCTGAACACGGGAACAGGATGGCGCTCAGGAGGAGCAGACACTTGAGGGCGCTTACGAGGAGCTGGCACTGGAGAGGGCTCTGGACTGGATTCGGGGACTGGAGCCCTCTCCTCTTTGCTTTGGCACTTTTGCGTGCCGTACTCAGCTCACCCTCAGCCACGGTGCAGGGGTGGAGCTCCTCTCCGTGCTCACACTGTCTGCGGCTTTCTTCCTTGTGGCAGGCATTGTCGCCGGCTCTTGCACATGGTTTGACGGCTTGGGCTCTACTTCCGGGGCAATCCTCGGCTCACTCGCTCGGCATTGCGCTGGCTCGTAGATTGCGGCGGGAATTGGCTCTCTGTCATCGGTGGGCTCGGGCTTTAGCTCCGCACAGCGGGGAGATGGTGGGCTGGGCACTGGGTCTGGAGTGGATCTGACGAGATCATCCACGGGTCAGGATGGCGATCCGTTTCTCGCCAGAGTCCACTCGACGAAGGCAGCGAATTCCGCTCGAAGATCATCTTCGGACAACGGCGCTCTGCGCGTGTCGTCCGGGTAGCTGGTAAGTTTGGTGAGGGCCAGAAACAATCTGGTATGGTCCACGAGCGAGCGCTCCCCCTGCTCCAGCAGGAGGAGGAGGAATTCGGGGCGAAGGAGGGGATCCATGGAAAAAACGGGAACAAAAGAAAACACTGAGGAAAAAACAAAAAACAAACGGAGGGGAAACACACGGAGGTTACTGTCTTTGGTCGGTTCTTCTGTAACGATCTGTGCTAGGAGGAGCGAGGAACAAGGAACAAGGAAACATGGAGTACATAAACAGTCTTTAATCCTTGGAAACACAGGGGAATAATACAACACCCAACAAGTAGAAATGACAAAGGAAGACTAAACAAACAGGAACTTAATTACAAGGGATAATTACTAAACACAGGTGTCAGGAATCATAATTAAACTACACGAGGACAGGAACATGACCAAATAAGGAAAAACAGGAACCAAACAGGGGGTTAAAAAACCACACATAACAGTACAGATCATGACACTACCATTCAAAATTTGGGGCAAATAAAATGTTTGTTTTTGAAAAAAGTATCTATGCTCACCGGCAGCATTTATTTGCAAAAATATGTAAACACAGCAATACTATGAAATTTTAATATAATTATAATGACTGTTTTCTGTTTTAATAGATGTTAAAATTTTAAATTTATTTCTGTGATGGCAAAGCAGTATTTTTAGCTGCCAAGATCCTTCAGAAATCATTCTAATGATTTGCTGCTCACGAAACATTTCTGATTATTATCAATGTTGAAAACGTTGTAAAGATGCATACAAAAGTGTCATTTAATTAGTCCATGTGATCATGCTATTTTACAAGCTTCCTGAAATTTAATCATTTTTGTACAAGAAACAAAGAAAGGAAGTTGTGCAAGGACGTTTTATGTACAGTATATATATATGAATGTAAGGGAGTGAATGGGATATGAGAAAAAGGGAAGTCTCTTACGCAAACCGTTACACAGTCTGAGAACAATGGCATATATGCCTTTCTATAAAAACAGGCTGAGTTTTGAAAATGATCTCCATATTATTAACATAGCTGGGTCAGAGACCAGGAGAGGATACTCCCATCTTCCTCCCGAGTGATGATGAGTATGACTGGTTGCTGGCCAAGATCTGGGTAAGATCTTCAGACTTCCAAGGGAAGAAACCGGCCCTACACGAAGGTTGTAAAACCTTGCAAGGTGTCACGCCCAGCCTGCAGCTTGAAAGATGTCTGCCAGAGAGGTGCCTTGCGCCAATGCCCAGGTAGAGGCAACACTCCGAGTAGAGTGAGCTTTTAGATTTTAGACGAAGCACCCAGGGGAATCGCTGCTGACAGGGACACCGCTGTAACTTGCCGTAACACCGACCAGTAACAGCCTCTTTGTACACAAATATGAATGGCTTTGTAGTAAGGTGGACACCATATACTACTCGGCTCCGAAGCAAAAATCTAGTGAGTAGATGCGCGCTGTCGTCTAATATATACCCGTGTGCACGGGGAGTGGCTCAGCATGCAAAAACCACTAGTCAAATTTCATTGGAGTTTACTCTTAATCAGAGAGGATTCGGTCTCCCAAGTTAGACCCCTAATGTCGTCACGACATAACTCTTAGTGACCAACAGATAAGGAACTAGTTCTGTTACATCATAAATCCATATTATTCATTACTTATTTTGAAACTAAGGTTGCTTTGAGTCCAGAGTCTTCACCAGAGTTCTCAATTTGTAATGAACATATTTAAAATAATTTACTTCTTTATACAAGAACAGAATCCTTAATAATTACTCAGGACCAAACATTGTTTTGTCAAGCTTATTATTGCCCCTTAAATCCAGTGCAAATGACTGCATGCAGTCACCGTGTTTTGATGTGTCTTTGAAGGTCCCCCTCGTTGGCTTTGCCTGTCTTTGTTCATGCTCAAAAGAAGCTTAGAGAATCACTCCAAGGGTCTCTGGAGTCAGGATAATTGTGCCTCTTATATGAAGCTTTTAAGTCGTTTTCTCCCTCTTTGCGCAGAAGAGCACCACACTGCCACGTTTTCCCTCTGATATTTTCCGCTTGTTTGTTCTTTTCTCTCAAATGTTCTCTGAATTCTGGTTTGACGGCGGGGTGGAAAACATGGCAGGATTGCCAGAGGCAGGCTAAAGGATGGATAATCGCAATTGTTTAGAACTAGAGGAGACAATAAAAGGGCCCTTTTCTGTGCTTCTCCAACACGCAGCTCATGGGCTTTGATAACCTAATTAAGGCATAAATCTTTATATTAAACTGTGATGGAGAGACAAAAGCATGCACTGAGTGAAGAAACAAGTGCAGGAGAGAGGGGTTAACTCTGAACGAGCTCATCAAAGGGAATCAGAGAATGTCGGTATGATGATGAAAAACACATTAAACACTCAGGATCAGGAGGAGACAGTAAATCAGGGCTGGAGATGATGCAGCAAGTGTGTAGGAGTACTTTGAGAGGAGAGAGAGGAACAGAGTACGCAAGCTGCTTCAACCTGATAATGATTGGAGCCTTGAATGAATAAATAACATGCCCAATCTGTAATGCTATGAAGGGGGAAAAAAGCTACCTTAGATGATTAGAGAGTTTAAATAGCTTTTGATCACCGATTTAGATCCAAATGTTTGTGGTTCATTGGTTCAGTTCAAAGGAATAGTTCACCCCAAAATGAAAATAGTTAGTCGCATTTTGGAATGTAAATAATGTCAGAATTGTAATTTTTTACTAACCCTAACCCTAACTATTAACAGCTTTGCTCTCTCCACTCAGAAATCGTGGGAAATGTCTCAAATTCAAATTTCACATGGGAATATCAAAGCAGCTAACTAGGATTTTCCCAGCAATTCACACTAGGAGATCACGTCAGTTAATCCTGGGTGCTGTTTTATCCCTCTCCATCACTCACTTCTCAATTAAATTCAGACTCCATCAGCTTGCTGTCCTTGTAATCTTTCACTCATTCCCTCTGTAGTCTCACTCCGTCTACTGGCCAACATATCAAGATATCACTGGAGCATCACTCCCATATTCAGACACTGCCGTCACTGCTGTCTGAAGATGGGAGTGATGCTCCAGTAACATGCTGTGAAGAAGAATAGAGGACATTTAATGAAACAACTAAGACTAAGACTTTATTGTTTCTTGCAATTGCAAGTGTCCAACAATAGGGCTTACAGAGAAAAAGAGAATTGCATTTGTATAGTTATGTGAAGGGGACCCTTCAATACAATAATGTGACAAATTTTTTTTATTATAAAACAGCTTCTTGTTAACTCCCTTGTGAGTTTTTTTTTAAAGCAAGTACAAAATGTTTTGCACAGAGGGGCTTGTGCACTGATGGAGAGATTTTTTATTTTTATTGTGGAAACATGCACATCTCAGAGTGTTTTTTGTGTATAAATTGCTGAGGATTCACAGAATGTGACTTACAGCCTGATTTTGGCACTTCGTAAAGCGGGTAGAAATCGCAGAGTAGGAGTTTGAGGGGGTGGTGTTTGGGTCTACTCTGTCGTTCATTTGTTCTCTGTCGGTCTGTTTATGTGCTCTTGAGCATCTTTGAGCCTTCACCTGTCTTAAAATATGGCTCAGGAACTTTTATGACAATTATTACCTTGCATCTTCTTTTCTTCTCATTTGCTTTATTAGCCCTCCTTTCACAAATATGATTTCCTGTTCCAAAAAAAACTGGTGGTAAATAGTAGACAAATAGCTATATTTGTACATTTCAAACTTTGTAAAAAGATCAAAGTTGTTTTTTGTCACTAAAGTTCTAGTTGTAATTGTTATTATTATGTTTCGGGGTGGGAGGTTTCGGATGATCTTAGGGTAACATGTTGCATAGCTTTCGACTGGGT
>JADLZN010005125.1:0-212756 GCA_018155175.1 Sinocyclocheilus anophthalmus
ACACTTAAACACTCACAGTGCTTCTGCTTCAGTGTTTGCTCGCTCCGCTTTCCCTCTGAGACAAATTAATCCTGACTGTGAAAGAGCAACACTCCAGATTTGATTTTCTTGGTCACACTTTATTTCAGTAGTCCACTTTAGACATTCTACTGATTATAACTTTGCAACTACATGTCAACTAAATCTCATTAGAGTATTAGTAGACTGTTAGATTAGGGTTAATAGCAATATGGTGGCCATATAAGGCAAGCGAATTATAGTCAGTAGAATGTCCATCAAAATAAAGTGTGAACAGATATTAAGCAGACAGTCTACTGAATACTCTAAAGACTATATTCCTAGTATAGAGCAGATCTTTAGTGGA
Source organism: Sinocyclocheilus anophthalmus (assembly GCA_018155175.1). Taxonomy (NCBI): domain Eukaryota; kingdom Metazoa; phylum Chordata; class Actinopteri; order Cypriniformes; family Cyprinidae; genus Sinocyclocheilus; species Sinocyclocheilus anophthalmus. The sequence continues at coordinate 365 of JADLZN010005125.1, forward strand.
CAGGTTAGTTTTGTAAATTTATATATTAATAAGACAATGTTTTGCTCTGATTTTTCTTTCGTCTTTGAATTCCTTGCCCAGATCATTTTTGAGAAATGTGGCAACAGGAGCCCTGCTTCTGTCATCCGGATGCTGCTTTAAAAACAGAAAGCACCTCAAATAGCCACAACGTAATCATTTCTGTGACCTATTTTGTGCATTTCTCATTTCATTTCAAGCAACTGTTGTGAAAAGGAGATAAATGGTGAATTTTCATGTCATGCTGACTTAAATACTGGCTTTAGAAATGCACAGGTTTGGACAGTATTCTTAAAATGCCATCCTTTGCCTCTAATTTCAGGGTTAGGTGAGAGCTGGTAGGGTTGCAACAACTAATCAATATAACTGACCATGAAAATAATTGATGATGAATTTGATGATTGATGAAAACATCAGTCATATCACGTTACAGCTGCTGGGGGAAAGTGCATGATCCCTTTATGTAAAGCTCTTCAAACAAATGCATGTCAGCAGCTTTGACAGATGTGTGTTAATGCATTTTAGACGTTTTCCCAAGTGCACAACTCACATTTTTTAAAAGTGAAATCTGGCTTTTATTTCCATTTTGCAAGTGAGTGTCTGTTAAACTTAATATATTAATTTTCTTCAGCTATTTGTTGGTTGTAAAAGTTACCTTTAAAATTTGGGTTACGCTTTATTATAGTGTAAATGTACTGAGCAACATTAATTAACATTAACATTAACAACATTAATTGTACAGTACTTACTATGGGGTCAGGGTTAGGAATAGGGTTTGGTTTAGTTGCATGTAATTATGCATAATTTATGTTACTATAATAATAAGTACATGTAACGTGTAACAAGCACACCTTAAAATAAAGTGTAACCAAAAATTCCGCATATGACACAAATATCTGTATGTGAGAAGTCACTGTAAAGAGATTACAACATGCAGTGGGATATAAATGTAAGACGTCTCTGACATTTTAAGATTCTGACATCTCATCCTCACAGAAGGAGAACAAAAGATCATAAAGATTTGATATGTTTCCTTCTGTAAAGCATGTGCATTTTCCTGGAGTAATGAAACATGTTGATCTAGGACACTAGGGACCACTTTCGCTTTTTTGCAAACTCTCAGTCACGATACACACACACCACTCACTCCACACACACACACACTCATCACACACACCCAAACCCACACACACACACACACACAAACACACACAACACACACACACACAAAAAAACACAAAAACACACACACACACAAAAAACACACACACACAAACACACACACCACACACACACACACACACACACAAACACACACACACAATCACACACACAATTACACTCTCACACACTAACACACACACACACACACACACACTCACACACACAATTACAATCACACACACAACACACACACCACAACACACACAACACACAACCACACACTCACACACCACAATTACACCTCACACACACCACACACAACCAAACACACACACTCTCTCACACAAACACACACACACACACACACACACCTCACCAACACACACACACACATACACACACAAAAACACACACACACACAACACACACACACCACACACACACACACACTCACACACACAATACCACTCTCACACACACACACAAACACACACACACACACACTGACCACACACACACACACACACAGTGTGTTTGCAGAGGCGTGAGGTTTGTTTCGTTGTGTGTCTGTAGCCGAGTGGCAGATGTAGGTCTGTGTGTCCTCAGAGACGTGTGTGTCTGCCACAACCAATATCACATCAGTCACAGCAGACATTGAGCTGGATTCTGGGGCGTTGCTATGTGGTTGCTAAGGTGTTTGTTTAGCTGTTTCTTACGTCTGGTGTGATAGTGTCTTGTGATCTTCTGGTTGTAGATGTGTGAATGTTTCAGCTGTTGTTTTATGGTTTCGCAGCACACTCTCCCAACAACACACATGATTTGATATACACGCACTGGTGTGTCCTGTTTTTGAGCTCATGACCGTGTGTGTGTGTGTGTAAACATAAAGTAAACAAAGTTTTTTTTTACAATTGTAAAAATGCAGAAAGTTTCCTGTAAGGGGTAGGTTTAGGGGTAGGGTACAGTTTGTACAGTATAAAAACCATTATGCCTATGGAATGTCCCCATTTAGTGCGTGCGTGTGTGTGTGAGAGAGAGAGTGTGTGTTTTTGTGTGTGTGTAGGTGTGTGTGTGTGAGAGAGAGAGAGCTGTGTGTGTGTGAGAGAGAGAGTGTGTGTGTGTGTGTCACTGTGTGTGTGTGTGTGTTGTGTGAGAGTGTGTGTGAGAGAGTGAGATTGTGTGTGAGAGAGTGAGAGTGTGTGTGTGTTGTGAGAGGAGAGAGAGAGTTGTGTGTGTGGTGTGTGTGTTGTGGTGAGAGAGTGTGTTGTCTGTGTGTGTGTGTGGTTTGTGAGAGAGTGGTGTGTGTGTGTGGAGAGAGTGTGTGGTGTGTGTGTGTGTGTTCTGTGTGTGAGAGAGAGTGGTGTGTGTGTGTGTGAGTGTGTTGCTGTGTGTGTTGTGTGTGTGCTGTGTGAGAAAGAGAAAGCAGGGAGAGTGTGTGTGTGTGGTGGTGTGTGCGTCGTGTGTTGGAGGTGTGGTGTGGTGTGTGTGTGGGGTGTGTAGTGTGTGAATTGAGTTATGTAACAAAAAGTACAATCAGTGATTACACTCATATGAAGAGGTTTATGTGCATTTGATTGACATTTAATGTTTTTAATTAGCAATGTAGACAAAATTTGTTTAAATATCCAATAACTGAGAGCTGAGAGTTTGTTGCTTCTGCTGGTTTAAAACACTCAGATAGATTCTTCTCTTCTCAAGCTTGCTTTCTAATCTAGTAGTAGTCTATTAAACCTGTGTGTGTGTGTGTGTGTGTGTGTCATGTGTGTGTGTGTGTCGTGTGGGTGTGTAAAATAAAGTAAACAAAGTTTTTTTTAAAATTGTTAAAATGCAGAAAGTTGTCTGTAAGGGGTAGGTTAGGGGTTAGGTACAGTTGTACAGTATTATAAAAACATTATGCCTTATGGAATGTCCACATTAGTGCAATCGTGCGTGTGTGTGTGTGTGAGATGAGAGAGTGAGAGTGTTGTGTGTGTAGTGGGTGTTGTGAGAGAGGTGTGTGTGTGTTTTGTGTTGTGTGTGAGAGAGAGGAAGTGTGTGTGTGTGTGTGTGTGTGTGAACGTTGGTGTGTGGAGATGTTGTGTGTGTGGTGGAGGAAGAGTGTGTGTTTGTGTGTGTGTGTGAGAAAGAGAGAGAGAATGTGTGTGTGTGTGAGGAGTGTGATTGTGTGGTGTGATTGTGTGTGTGTGTGTGCGATGAGAGAGAGAGAGGAGTGTGTAGTGTGGTGATGTTGTGTGTGCGGTGTGTGTTTGTGTGTGGGTGTGTGTGTGTTTTTTTGTGTGTGTGTGAGTGTGTGTGTGGTGTGTGTGTGAGAGGCAGGTGTGCTGTGTGTGGCTGTGTTTGTGTGTGGTGTTTGTGTGGAGAGAAGAGGAGTGTGGAGAGTGGTGTTGTGTGTGTGTGTGTGTTGTGGGTGTGAGTGTGTGTGTGTGTGGTGTGTGTGTGAGAGAGAGATGTGTGTGTCGGGTGTGTGTTGTGTGCGCCGTGTGTTGTGTTGGGTGTGTGGTGTGCGATGTGTGTGTGTGTACGTGGTGCTGTGGTGTTGGGGTTCGTGTGTGTGTTGCGGGTGTGTGTGTGTGAGTGTATGTGTGTGTGTGTGTTACGTGTGTGATAGAGAGAGGGTGTGTGTGGTGTTGTGTTTGTGGTGTTTAGTGTGGTGTTGTGTGGTGTGTTGTGTGTGGTGTGAGAGAGAGAGGGAAGAGCGGGAGAGGGAGAGAGAGAGTGAGGAGTTGTGTGTGTTTGTGTGTGTGTGTGTGTGTGTGCTAGTGTGTGTGAGGTTTGAAGAGGTTTATGTGCATTTGATTGACATTTAATGTTTTTAATTAGCAATGTAGACAAAATTTGTTTAAATATCCAATAACTGAGAGCTGAGAGTTTGTTGCTTCTGCTGGTTTAAAACACTCAGATAGATTCTTCTCTTCTCAAGCTTGCTTTCTAATCTAGTAGTCTTATAAACCTGGCGTTATGAGTTATGGCTATTGCTGATTCTTTGATGAATTGCTTTGTTCCTCTTTTTTTTTTTGGACTGTTTAGTGACGCCGTGACATGTGACCAAGTATGGTGACCCATACTTGGAATTAGGGCTCGGCATTTAACCCATCCTTAGTGCACACACACACACACACACACGGGTGGGGTGGGGTGTGAACACACACACACACACCGGTGCTGAACACACACACACACCGTGAACACACACCCGAAGCACTGGGCAGCAGCCATTTTGAACTACAGAATCTCCATGCTGCCAAAAACCAGTCTCAGATATAAAGAGAAAACACTGGAGAAAAGATGCACATGAAGAATGAGGACTGCAGAATTCAGCAGATCTGTCGATAGCATTTTCAGTAGTGACAGCCATCCTGATGAGTCTGAAAGTGAAGAAACCTCAGCTGCAGAAACCGAGTGAAAAGCTGGGATTGTATGTAGATTGTGTAACACCTAATAAACACTTCAAGTGAAAGAACAGAGCCAGAGCGCTTCCGTTATAATCAACAAGCCCTAGACACAGCGTGAACGAGAGATTTACTGTGAGACTGCGGTAGCTTTGTCAGAAATGTTGATTTTTACTGAAATATTTAAAATGGTTCAATATAGCTTTTCTACAGTATCGATGCACAGATACCAGCTGCGTTTCCTTTCTCTCAGACAGCGCTTTATTTTCACATTCACATAATATTCAACAGTTGATTACAGCATTTGGCTGGATGTCTGCCAAAATTAAAAGGCTTTAACTCTTGCAAATAAAGTAATTAAGACATAAGTATTGTAATTTTCTACTGTAAGATAAAATAATGAAATATTCACTTTTTATTTTAAAGCACAGTTGTATTACAATATAACATATTTCTGTCTTAGAGATAATAATAGTAATAACAACATTATAAGATTATTTATTATTATATTTAAATGATCTGGCTTGCTAAAATCTAATGTGATGTGGACTGAGAGACTATCACATCATATTGCACCAGATTTAACTTTAAAATGTACAAAAATGTCTTACTTGGATACTGTTCAGATGTTATGCACTTAATGTTGTAGCAGCTTTTCACCACGTATCAAAAACAGTATTAAATATTGATATTTTTCAAGGTATCACATCAAAGTTGAACTTGCACCGCAGGACTCAAGCTACGCTCATATGAACCCTGTACAAGAAACTCAAGACTTAATTGCCAATAGTTTCAACAGAGGCTCGACAAACAGATATGCAGAGTGAATGTACACTGATACTGTTGTCAGAAATCACATCAAATCAAGCATGACAGTCCTTATATCTGCTGAGGCTCGTGGTGTGCATCAGGCGCAGAGTTGCAGCTGTAAAGCTTCCTCCTCCTCTGTTCATCTGCAGGAGAATCACTGCCGGCGGATCAAGATTCTGGGCGACTGCTACTACTGTGTGTCTGGCCTGACGCAGCCCAAGACGGATCACGCTCACTGCTGCGTGGAGATGGGTCTGGACATGATCGACACCATCACGTGAGTGTGAGCCGCTGATGGAGGCTCTTCTCAAGGGCAGCAGCATGATGAGTTCCTCTGTAAATAGTGTTCAGTCACACGTATATGTGCAGTACTGCTTCCCCAGTCGCTCCTGTGAGGAGATTTCCACAAGCTTCAGTGCTGATGTGACTGATTGTTTCAGTGGAAATCTTAATTATGATTATGAATGTTATGAAATGTACTGTTACTAGAGTGACTGTTGAATCTTCACCAAATCATCATCAGAACCGTGTGGAAAAAAGCTGTTGAAAGATTTCTCATATGTGTTCCTGCAGCACAAAAGCAGTGTTAAGTCGCTGGGGGATATTTGTAGCAATAGCCAACAATACATTGTATGGGTCACAATTATTATTAATTTTTCTTTTATGCCAAAAAACATTAAGATATTAAGTAAAGATCATGTTCCATCCATGAAGATATTTTGTAAATTTCCTACCTTAAATATACTAAAACTTAATTTTTGATTAGGTATATGCATGGCTAAGAACTTCATTTGAACAACTTTTAAGATGATTTTCTCAATATTTAGATTTTTTTGCACCCTCAGATTCCAGATTTTCAAATATTGTCCGATCCTAACAAACCATACATCAATGGAAAGATTGTTTATTCAGCTTTCAGATGATGCATACATCTCAATTTTGAATAATTGACCCTTGTGACTGGTTTTGTGCTCCAGGGTCACATATATCAAACCGTCTTTGTGTATTTGGGCTGATCTTTGAAACTTCTTTTGAAATAAAACCTCACCGACATGATCATGTACATTATGGAAACAGTGATATCAAAACGTAAAACAGATTTTTTTGGCCTATAACTTCTTAAAGGGATCGTCCACCCAGAAATAATCATTTATTCTCCCTCGTGTGGCTTCAAACATGAGTAATGTTCTGTCTTCTGTGAAGCACAAAAGAACATTTGAAGAATCTTCCGTCTGCTGTTGTCTGTGCTGTAATAGTCAATGGGCTTCAGAGTTTCTTGTGGAACCCAGCAACAAATCCCACAAAACTTTATATGTGCTTTAGTAGCCATCTGCTGACAGCACTATATCAGTTTGATGACAGCGCCACCTGCTGCTTACAGAATTTTTGGAATAATAACGTTTTTTTTTTGTTTTTTTAGAAGTCTCTTCTGCTCACCAAGACTGCATTTATTTGATTAAAAATACAGTAATATTGTGAAATATTATTATATTTAAAACAGCTGTTTTCTGTGTGAATATGTTGTGAAATGTAATGTATTTCTGTGATGCACAGCTGTATTTTCAGCATCATTCCTCCAGTCTTCAGTGTCACATGATCTTCAGAAATCAGTATAATATGCTAACATTAATAATAAGTAACATTTCTGATTATTATCAATGGTGAAAACAGTTGTGCTGCACAATATGTTTGTGGAAACCGTGATACAATACCATTCGACAATGTTAATTTTTTTAATTAATCCAAAGATGCATTCAAGTTGCTCAAAAGTGAAAGTGTTTCTATTCAGAAGATTGCTGTTTCAAGAAATGAGGTTCTTTTGAGCTTTCTGTTATCTGTGAATCCTGAAAAATAAAATGTATCAGTTTCCAGAAGAATATTGTGCAGCACGACTGTTTTCAACATTGATAATAATCAGAAATGTTTCTAATAATCAGCATATTATACTGATTTCTGAAGATCATGTGACACTGAAGACTGGCGGAATGATGCCGAAATACAGATGCGCATCACAGACATACATACAGTTGAACACTATAACAGAGAAACAGCTGTTGATTTCCTCAATCAAAGCAAAAACTGCAATACAAATATTCACGTATCAAGTAAATGCAAGGCTCAGGGCAGCAGAAAGAAGGACCTTCTTTTCAGAAAAATTAAGAATCGATTGATTCCAGCATGTGATTCGCTAGTGTAAATAGTATAGTCATGTGAATCTTCATTGCTCATCAAGTGACAGAAAAACTGCATTCAGACACTGAGCTGTTGAGCGTGATTGTGTTCTTCAGATCGGTGGCTGAAGCTACAGAGGTGGATCTGAACATGCGTGTGGGTCTGCACACGGGACGGGTGCTCTGTGGCGTGTTGGGCCTCAGAAAGTGGCAGTATGACGTGTGGTCCAACGACGTGACGCTGGCCAACGTGATGGAGGCTGGAGGACTGCCGGGGTGAGGAGCTCAAGCAATCAGCATCACACTCCTCTCCAGAACCCTGAGCTGTCTGAGAGCTGTTTGTCCTCTCGTCTGCTTGTTCTACAGGAAGGTGCACATCACTCGCGCCACGCTGGACTGTCTGAATGGAGATTACGAGGTGGAGCCGGGAAACGGCCGCGAGAGACACTCGTTCCTGCTCAAACACGACATCGAGACCTTCTTCATAGTGCCATCTCACCGCAGGAAGGTGTGTGTGCGCTTTACTGGGAACCTTCTCGTGTTTTAGAGATATATCAATGTCAGGACAAAACACTCTTCAGTAATGTCTATGGAACATTCTTTAATGTTTGATATACATATAATGCTATATTTTGGGTGAAAAGTTAGTAGAATATTTCAAGAAGATCGAAGAGAAAACCTTTTCTTTAAAACCTTTTGTAAAAATTGTATAATCACAACAGAAAACGGCAATTTAATGTTAGTAATTTGGTTACCACTTTTATATTACACACCATTCTCACTATTATACCAGATGATATATAGCAAACTGGATGTTTATTAGTACTTATAATGTATATTTTAATGCCTTATTCTGCATGACCATAATCTAGATCCCTTAACCCCCACACATAAACTTAACTATTAAAAAGCAGCAAGTTAGGATTTAATGAGGCAAAAGTCGTAGTTAATAGTTAACAGTGAGAACTGGACCTTAAAATAAAATGTGACTGCCAACATTTTAGAAACAATGTTCTCACAATGTTTTTATAACCTAAATTTGTCACTTGTGCGCATTTATTCATGCCGTAGTATATGATCACAGTCATCAACAAACTACAAAAATAACAACAATGGTCAACTATACATTAACAACAAAAATGAATTACCAGTGTACAGTAGATGTACAGTAGCACATTTGGTTTTATTTGTTACTATAAATTCTCCACAAAAAGTTACTTAGTGTCATTTCAGAATACAGCATGAATTTACAAATGATAGCTGTGCTTCACAGACTGTTATTATTGTGAATATGACTGACATGATTTGTTTTTTTTTCTTCCAGATTTTTCCTGGTCTGATCCTGTCAGACATCAAACCTGCCAAAAAGATGAAGTTTAAGACGGTGTGTTACTTGCTGGTGCAGCTCATGCACTGCCGCAAGATGTTCAAGGCCGAGATTCCCTTCTCCAGCGTCATGAGCTGTGAGGACGGGGACAAGGTACGATACACTGAGAAAATCAATGCTGAATGATGTCATGCTGTCACTCTCACAGCCTCATCATGTGGTCATGTGATCGTGTCTGTGATTGGCAGAGGAGGGTGCTGCGCTCCGCGCCGGAGAAGCTCAGGAACCGTTCCTCCACAGCGGCTAACGCGGCTCCGAGCAGCCCGGGGACACGGGTCAACCGCTACATCAGCCGTCTGATCGAGGCCCGGCAGATGGAGTCCGACACGGCCGACCTGCACTACCTCACGCTCACCTACAGAGACTCGGAGCGAGAGCGCAGGGTGAGAACCAGTGTCACCGCGTCACGTGCGGAGCTTAAACTGGCCTGTTGTTGATGCATGTGTCTGAGTTACTGTAGTATGACGCAGATTATAGTATATGATGCCACTATAAGCACTGGTTTTACAGACATAGGGCCTCGAGCCTCTGTCATTCAAACACTGCAACACTGAGAATAAGATGAAATAAGAATGTAGTGCACAAGTAATTTGTCTGTCCACACCAAGCGGCAACCTCTTGCTCTCTCTAGTGAAGCAGTCTCTCAAGTGACTATCTAAAACTGCAATTCATCGACTGTCCGCTAGAGGCTGGCTGCAAAAGGGAGTCAGTTCCATAGACTCTCTATGTTAAAATGCCCAACTTTACAGCAAAAAAAAAGTGTGTTTACAGCCTGGTACAAAAAATTATTTTGGTCTATATAGCTAATTTTGCCCTTCGTGACAACTGTGAGCGGGGTGATTTTGTTAATAATATCGGAGCTCTAAGAGTTATAACTTTATAACTTTTAAATTATATTAAGCCTTAAAGTTCTGCATAATTAAGGGCGTGGCCACTTGAGTGACAGGTGGATTGCCGCTGCTGTCACCACCGTCGAGCTAGGTGGGCGTGGTTTCAGCAACCAGCTCTTTGCCCATCTTCGATTATCCGGAAGTGACGCGCTGCCACGATGGTGACGGCGGCTACGCCTGCTTTAGCTTCAAAAACCGCTCTTTAGGAAACGACGGGTGAAATCTACGACAAAGAGTCCATGTTTTTATACAGTCTATGGTCCACACCAGACATGACAAAATCAATCAGCCAATCAGAAGAGCATGTGGGCGGGTCTCTCTCTGCAAGTGCACTGCACTCACAACAAAATGAAAGTACATCAACAAATTCCTAATTATTAAACCATTTTAACATTGTTAAAAAACACACACTGAATGACTGAAGCAGTCATTGTAGAGGAATACACTTGTATGATTACAATGAGTTTAAAAGTACATGTTTCCTAAAATTAATTTTCAAGATCTGATCTCACATTTAGAATGGCTATAAAGGTATTTAAACTCACATTAGACCCTTTTAACATTAAATAAACCATATAATTGCCATCATTGTCATAGTTTGTATGGTATTGTTCCACCTTTTATCAGGTGTCGTGTTGTGGCGTTGTGTCACGTCTGGTAAGGACACAGTGTAAACTTCAGTCATCCCCCAAATTTTGGTTCACAGAATGTTATGGGAACGTTCCCAAAACATGCTATTTTAAAGTGGCAGGGGAAAGCTCAACGTTTTGAATTTGCACGGGTTAGTTGCCTGGTATGCTGTAAGGGTCCGGTGAATTTTCTGTGCGGGTTTCGCAAAGCTATCATCAGATGAATGAATGACGAGTACTTCACCGGCGGGTGCTGTGCTTCTGTCTCTCGTCCTCACGGCTCTGATCGGCATCCTCTACCTGCTCATCATGCCACTGTACGTACAGCAGAGCGTCACTCCATCACACCGACACAGAAACACACGCATGCTCAGACGTATTGAAACACTTCCTTCTAGTTACAGGTTTGGTTATTTCAGTGAAAGCAGATCTCAACAAACAATGAAGGAGAGCTAAAAAAATAAGGCAAAAAGTGAGAGAACAAAACCAAAACACAACATACGTGTGACACACATACAGTGATATTCCAGAGAATGCAGTGTTTCAGACATTCATACAGCAGTTTGTCGAGGCTCTGTTTCTGTTCCAGCATGATTATTAGGTAAATAAACTCACAATTCTGAGAAGTCCAAATTCTGCAATTGTGAGAAAAAATTCTGAAGTGTGAGATAAAAAGTCGTTTTTTATCTTAAAACCTTATAAGTTGCAATTACCTTTTTTGTTTTTGATTCTATGGCGAAAAAAAAAAAAATAGAATTGCATGATGTAAACTCAAAAATCAGAGTTTGCATGATAAAAAGTCGCAAGAAAATTGGGCGCAGGAAGAAGAAGAAGACTAGAAGAAACAAAGCCCAAGACCTTATGGTCTGGCACCATTGAACAGTACACAAACATGTAAAAATAGCACAGTAATAGCCACGTCAGACAGCGAAACTAAAGCTCGTCATCCGAGCAGATGAAGGACATGCGTTCATGTTGACGTGTACGTGAGAAGCAGGCATCCTCACAGTCTTCACTCTTCTGTGCATTTATGATTATTTTCATGTCTTGTGTTGTTGTTCTCAGGGGGACGGTCATGCTGGTGTTGCTGGTCTTCTGCATCTGTTTTCTGGTCGTGTGTATCGTATATCTGCACATCACTAGAGTTCAGGTAAAAACTCACTCAGTGCCAGCTGAACCATTATAGTGTCATTTTCAGTTTCAAGTCCTTTTTAACATTTTATAGGCCAGATTTTCTTTGCCTTTACATTGCCTTAAGTGTCTTCAGTCAATCTTGACAGTAGGTTTTTAATGCCAAAAGAAGGTTTGTACTGCTGCAAGCTGTTAGTAAATCTGGCCCTAAATATGATTTTCTTAGCGTGTAGTGCAGTAAAGGTTTTTATACGGTGGCTGTAAATGATATCTATATAAAGTTGCATTAAAAGGGTAATGCAAAAAAAGGGTAAATCTTGACTGTTAGTTGACTAATTCATCTTTGTAAGCTGATCTTCCATCATGGCGTGTTTGTTAAATCTGTCTGTGTCTCAGTAAAGTGTGTTCCAGAGGATGCCTCAGCATACAGATCCGGGGGGGGGGGGAAAACCTTCATCTGAGTCGTATGTTTCATACAGACCAGAGTGCTCTTAATATACGCCATGGCCCAGGCCTCTTACGTGTTAAGTCTGTGTAGGTAACTAACTTTAAGCATTGCCACTCACTGCTGATCTGACCTTAGTTGGGCGCAGGTTCAGGCAGGTTCTGATCAAATTCGAAAGAGATTACAAAAAAAATGCACATGGGAAGAATAGGGAACGCTAGTGTTAGAGGATCAAGTGTTTCTTAGATTTAGGATAGAGAGTGCTAGAGTTAGAGGGTCAAAAAAAAAAGAAGAAATGATTCTGAATACATTTAAGAACCCCGTCTCTCTGTGGTGTGTTGTGGTGGTGTTTTCATGTGTGTGTGGTCAGGTGGGCTGACATGACGTGGGCTCTGGTCACGACTAAATCAACGCGTCATCGTGATCACGAAGTGGTCAGCAAGGCCCCACCGCACTGAACGCACCATGGCTGAGCTTGGCATGTGATTGAAGGAACCTAGGAGGCGCCAGTACGCCTCTTTCGTGCTGCAGGGGGGACGCTGACCGTGGCCGCTGTTCCTGCGGAGTGTCCTGGCTTGTCCACACTCTGCCTGTGCTGCTGCTGCTGTCTGAATCACGTGTGGAGCTCAGCGGATTTCAGACGCCTCGGGGTGCGCGAGCTCCACACCACAACACAACCTGCAGAAGGCACCCCCCCCCCCCAAAAACAGATGTAGCCCATACTGAGTAGAGGCTGGGACAAGACGCGGGCATAGAGGCGGGAGCTGATCTCACGGATGAGTAGATGTGTGTTTGTGAGTGCAGGGCGGTGGTTTGAATAACTAAGAACTCGCACAGAGACACAGAGAGAGCCCGTCCAATCTCTGCGATCGAAACGCATGGGATCTACAAGAAAACCACTTGCAACTCGACCATTCACTCCAGGACAAGATGGAAAGATACAAGAGCTGCGCCTGGGATCTACCTTCTAGGGCCAGCTGCGGCTATAAAAGCAGACAGCCATCACACACTCCTGAAAACACGCCAGTCACCAAACACAAAGAACAACACCTGCCATTCATCCACCATTCGGGCCGACACGCCTGTCCTCCATAAACCGGATCACGCCGTAAATGCTTGAGCGTCATTTCAAATGTTTACAACGTTTCTCTATTGGAAGAAAAGGCTGCAATGTATTGATAAAACACAAGGTTTTTTAAAACAGGTTGTGGATCGTCATAAAACTAAAACTGAAAAAAAAAGTTCAAACATTGAAAAACATACCATAACAAAACATAAATCTGAACTAAGATGATACAATATTATAAACAAAGTTCATCTAAGCTCCATTTTAATTTTGTTTAACTATGTACGTACTAAACTAACTAAAACGGAAATAAAAAAGTTTATATTAAAATGTATAGGGGGGGGTCCATGATATGAAAAGATGACCAAAAACCAAACAAAATTACTACAACTTTGGACCTAAAATCAAAATTAAACCAACCGAGATCAATATATTCAAAAATAGAAATATTGTACATATTATACTGTTAATATATTACAATTTAAGGAAAGTGAGACTGTTTATGAGCGTGTGGGAATATATTATAAAAATGTGAATTTGTCAAAAAAAAAAAAGGTATTTTCAGCATGCAATATCCAGTCTTCTGGGTCAATATCTCAAGGAATCATGCACATACAGTATGCTTCATATTTTCATTATATATCATGAAAATAATATTTGCGAAAGGTACACGGGTCAATGCTGCACATTGACTAACCATAATCAAGTATTCCAGAGGGGCGCTGTAAATGAAAACATTGTATTGACCTGCTGTGTAACTGTGACAGATGCTGTCGAGTGGGTGTGTGTGTGTGTGTGTGAGTGTGTGTAGCAAATGTGTGTGCTGTGTTGCATGTGTGGGAGTTGTGTTGTGTAGTGGTGTGTGGGCATGTTGTGAGAGCGGGCATCTGGTGTGCGTTCTTGTGGGTGTGTGTGTGTGTGTGTGATGAATGTTTGTGTGCAGATCTGTGGTGTAGTGTGTGTGTGTGGAGTGTGTGTGTGTGTGTGTTTCTGTCTGTGTGTGTCTGTGTGTGTGTGTTGCATCTGTGTGTGTGTGGAGTGTGTGTGAAAGTGGGCACGGCAGTGTGCGTGAGTGAGTGTGAGGGGTAGTGACGGTGACCAGTCTGCGAGTGAGGTCTGCGGGCATCGTGAGTCTGTGTGGATGTGATCGTGTGTGTGTGTTGCTGTGTGGGTGGCCCGTCCCCGTGCGGCGTAGTTTATCGTGAAGCGATAATATACCGGTCCGGTATGGTGTGTGTTGTGGTGCTTGTACAAGTGAACAGTAAGGTGGAGTGAGTGTGTGTGTGTGTGTGTGTGTGGGTGGTAGGTGTGTTAGTTGTGTTGTACCCGAATAACACTAATGCATGCACCTGCGTGTTTCTGTGCATCTGTGGCTTGTGTCTGTGGTGTGTAATCGGGGTGTGTGGCTGTGTGTGCATAGGTGCGTGAGGGAATGAGGGTAGTGAAGTGTCGGTGTGAAGAAGTGTAGTGTGTGTGTGTGATTGTGACGGTGGTGTTGACAAGTGTGCATCTGGCTGTGTGTGTTTTTTTGATTTTGACTTTGTGGGGACATTTTTGAGGTCCCAATGAGGAAACAAACAAGACTTTGCTAAGCATACACAGAAATGAGGGGGTTTTTTTTTTTTGAGAAAGTAGCAATTGCAGAAAGTCTCCTGGCAGGCGGGGGTAGGTTTAGGGGTTAGGGTTGGATGTAGGACAAGATAGCACAGAAAAGTTTTTGCTACAGTATAAAAACCATAGCCTATGGAAGGTCCCCATAATAAACATGGAAACAACAAAATCACAATATGGTGTGGGGGTGTGTGTGTGTGTTGGTGTGTGTGTATGTGTGTGGAGTGCAGAGAGGTACGCAGGAGAAAGAACGCGAGAGAGACGGCATGGGAAAGTCAAAATGGACAATAAGAGAATCCTATTGAAAAAACACTGCTGAAAAAGAGGCTACAGACGGGTGCGAAAAGACCGGTTCATGTGGACGCCAAAACTTGCCGGGCTGGTCTAACCCCAGACAGAAGAAAAACAGAAACATAAGGTGAGTTAGAGCTCCCGGCAAAGCTAGTCATCGTGAGAACCCGAGGCTCGAATGGAACCGGGGTTTGTTGCTGATTCAATGATAAGAAGAGCTACACACCCCACCAACTATAGATTGTGTGCTAGAGTGTCGGTGTGTAGTGATATGTTTGGCAGATCTGTCGCTTACAGTCCTGCGCGAAGAGGCTTCACAGGTACGGGAGATTGAGCAAGTGATCGCGATGCCGCATTTCCCCAACTGTACAGGACGCTCCAGTAACTTCATACATCCCCGAGAGATAAATCTGACGGCAAAAAAACGATGGGTGCAAGTAGGATCGTCGAGTGTCTGCAGGGAAAGTGGAGCCGGAAGGAACGGTCTCACGAGATATCATCGGATAATACGAATTCGACGGAGGGCATCTCGCTTGATGTAATTTGGAAATTGTTGAATTAGATTTTTTATTTGCTTAATTTTCCATTTTATTTAAATGTAATTTGTTTTTAGGGAATTAGGTTTCTAGATTTCTTTATGTAGGTTTTAGTTATTTTAAAACATAAAGTTCAAACTCTTAAAATGAAATATGAGCAAGCTGCCGTTGGCCCTATTATTTATTTTATTAATTCAGGCGAGGGATATATTATAGTAGACTAAATACACATAGAAAACACAATTTTTCATTACTAAACTAAACCTGATTACACTGGGTGTATCAAATATTAAGGAACCTTTTAACTATATTTTATTACAGCTAGTTAACAAGAGGCAACATTTCCCAATTGTCAGTAAGGTCTAAACTATGTGTATGAGAATTTAAAATAACTTAAATAATAAAATCTGGAAATAATAACAACTTAATATGAAAAGAAAACTTGTACAAAATAATTTTAAAAAAGAACAAAGTACCAAAAATTAAACACTACAAAACCACACAGATAAAAAAAACTAAAGAAACTGTGAACACATAAAAGCTGAAACATGAAAATATAAAAACATATATAATCTAATTTTCAAGAAATAACAAATATTATAATAGTATAATATCAATGATACAATAATAACACTGTTCAGGGTTAACGTTGTTTTTATTTGAAGCAACATTGTATTTCTTCAACCCCGCTCTGAAGCATATCCTGATCGTGTTTTTGTTGAACAGCTGATGGAGGCAAAGAAACAAAGATGTGCTATAAAGAGCATTGAGACGATCAAAAGGACTATGTCGGGCGAGAGCAGAGCGCAACGTACCAATAAGAGGCCAAAGCAACAGGGACGGTGGGTTGGTGGACCCACCAGCGGAACCAGTTCACTGAATCAGCAACAAAGTTCAGCCAACAGGGCCTGGACATGATGCACGAGTAAATACTTTACAGAGGTTCTAGAGAACATGATTCATTTACTCACTTTACAGGCAAAAGAAGAAATCGCCCGGAGCGAGACAGCGGAGCACCCCCCCCAAGAGACAATAGAGTGAAAAGGAAGATACGGATAGACGCAGACGAACATGGAGCAAGGAATAGGCTAGAGAGGTTTGAGAAGGCACGTGTCTCGGAATAGAAAGGGCGGAAGAAGCTATCAGTAGGATAAAATCAGGACGAGATGTGTCTTGAGAGTGGGGAACAGCATGATATAGTAGAGTAGATCAGCGTTTTTTACACTGCCGTCTACAGGATCAAATGCCTCAGCAAACCCCCCCCCCTCTCGCCCCCCCTGCAGTTTTCCTACCATTTGTAAAGGAAAAAATGGGAATGACATTTTAGAAGTTTTCACAACCCTTCTGCTGGCTCTGTATTCTCAGGGAATGTTCTGGATGTTTTCTGATGGTTTATGTGTGAATGCTCAGGTATTAATATGGGTCCGGTGGTGGCCGGGGTCATCGGGGCCCGCCGGCCGCAGTATGATATCTGGGGAAACACGGTGAACGTGGCCAGCCGCATGGACAGCACCGGAGTGCCTGGGAAGATACAGGTACTACAGTCAGTCTAAAGATAATTCTCTGACTGTGTGAATATCACAATAATGCATGCATTCTCTGAGAGCTGGACATACCTAAATAAATGCCTAAAAAACTGATTTCCCAGCATGCTTTGATACAGACTTTAAGGAGAGTTAATGTTGAAATTAAGTGTTTTTGCACAAAATAAATATAGCAGGAGATGTGTTAATAATTAAGATTCACATTAATTAAGGTCACATTAATTTTAAATATTGGTTTTAAATTCAAAATATTTGTATTCAGATTCACTTCAATTTTTACTTGCATTTACTCAATTTATATGCTATATTTAATTGATTGTACTCCTTTAAAATTCACTCAGTATTTTTAATGTAAAATGTTTCACATCATAGTTTGTTTTTATAGTGCATATGATATATGATACATGTTTTCATGGCCGGCCGAAGATTAAATATGTCACACAAAAAAAAACAGCCCCTTTTTGATCAAAGGATGATGTAAAAAATCAAAAGAAAAAATACATTTTGCATGAAGAATGTAAAGCCTGTTTTTAGGACTATTTTTAAAGTATTTTCCCCCTGAAAGGGTCATTATTGTAATGCAAATGTTTTTTTTATTACATTTATTTTTAATTAAATGTATACATCATGTAGCATTTATTGTACCTTCTTTCATTTGTGATGATTTAGCCATTGATAATAATAGGACTTACTAACAACCTCAGTAAAACATGCATAGGCATAACAGTAGTGAGAATTTGTGCTCATTATGTCATGATAAAACATGGTTCTGAACTGGCTTTATTTCTTTATAAAGCAATAAGCCCCAAGAAGCTGTGGTTTACAGTGAATTTATAACGAACGCGGCTCAGCCAATCAGAATCAAGGACCAGAACGCTCCGTTTTATAATGCTAAATAACCTACAGTGCATGTTAATATTGACCTGGAATATGCCTACATAATTACACAAACATGCACAAATGAATGTGTACGTGTAGTGTATTGATTTGAATATGCATGATCTTCCAGGTGACAGAGGAAGCGTACCGTCTGCTTCAGAGCGACTATGATCTGGTGTGTCGTGGCAATATCAGCGTGAAGGGCAAAGGTCAGATGCTCACATATTTCCTGGAGGGTAAAGCGCAGGACGCGGGGAACCGAGCGCCGCATCACACCGGCGGCCTGGAGCGCAGGGTCCACGCCATCGCCCGCTCCAGCAGCACGCACACCAAAGCCGGCAGCACCTCGTCTGTGGCCTCGGGATTCGTGAGCAGCAGCTCTCCTGGGACACGCGGACACAGCGCCGCTCATGTGCCTACGGTCGGAGAAGAGCAGGAGGGCAAAGGGGGGGAGATGTAGGACCGGTCGCACACGACACACACACTTCTTTACCGTTAAAGACACAGAAGAGGATAACGTCTGCAGGTGGAAAGAATGAACCGTCTTCCCTTTATTCACCTTCTCAAAATACGTGAACGGATCTTCACTGCACGCTCTTTTAAAGACCGTCTTCTTTGGTCACTTTTATCAGTTCTCCTGGATAAATTCAGGTACTATCCTGCATTTCTTTCCCAGTCGAATCATGGAATTTGGGCTTGGGAATGCCGTTCCACACTGATTCTGTCGCGCTGCAGGAGCGTTCAGAGCCTCGCATGATCTTCAGCAATGTGTCATCTCTCAAGTTTTATGCCAACTTCTTATATGAGCTGTACATAGTAGATGTTCTTACGATCAGAGCTTGCGTATTTTTTGTATTGAACTTTCCAGTGCATTTGAATGAATGTGATAGCGTGTGAATGAGATGCATTTATAACACATAGAGCAGCAATAGAAGCAGGACATGCTCTGCATCAGTTTCTTTTTTTTTGTCAGTGATTTATGTAGTGGTGGTTCATATTCATTCACTCTCACACAAAGGTATGTTCATTTCAATCCGTGAGAGCCACGCCCCACCACGTTTCTAAAGGTGAGACTGGTGGCTGGAGTGTAATAGCATTAAAGAGCCGCTATCTTTGATTCTGACACATTTACACTGTACTCTGATTTCCGAAACCAATAATAACGTTATTATAAATATTAGTTAGATGTTTGGTTTTTAATAACTTGGTTTATAGTTTTTTTATGCAGTATGTGTTATGTTTTGTTTTTTTTGATTTGATGTATATTTATTTAATGAGTATGATGTTTTATTCATGTTTGTGGAGTTTGATGTATCGCCTATTAAAGGACTTCTTCATCATCATCATCATCATCCTCGGCTGCAGTCACTCAGACAGACTGTTCTGAAACTATAAACTACAATCTGACATCTATATTCATGCATGCATACAGTGGAGTCCAAACATCTGACACTGCATTCGGTTTCACATTTTTGCCATTTATTTGAATTTTTTATTACAAATATCTTTTTCATACCTTAACGGGAATGTTAACATAACGCTCGTAGAACTTATTTTTGTCAGCTGGCTATTCATTAAATGTTGTAACTTTATTTAAATGATTTAAAGGGTGTTTTGAATCTCAGATTGATTGTCAGTGTGGTGTCAGGTGTGTGTATGTTTTGTATGTGATTTAATTTTTTTTAGTGTGTGATTAGCAGGCATCTGCATTATCCTCCACTATGGCTGAACATGTGCATTATATCGAAATCTCAATCTGAAGTGTGTTTTGTGTATTATTTGATTGGGACAGTGTTTTTTTTTCTTTGTCATCAGCATTCACCCCCCCCCCCCCCCCCCCCCCCCCCCCCCCCTCTGGAAATTATCAGCATCACATTCACATGCAGATGAAACGTGATTGAAACTATCAAATACTATATGCTTTATGCTGTTAGAGAGCTATGTGTAGAAGAAGTTTGCACTCATGATGAGACTGTTACCTGAGTGAGGCGGATGGTTAGATGTTAACGAGGTCAGTTATGTGTAGTCTATGTGGGCACAAGAGTACAGTGACCATCTACTGACACGGAGGTCAACAACCCGCCCATGAGGAATGCTGCGTCTCACAACCCACACACACACACACACTCACACAGACACACACACACACTCACACACAACACACACACACTCACACTCACACACAACACACCACCACCCACACACACACTCACACACACACACACACCACCCACACACACACAACACACACACACAAACACAGCATCTCACACACACACGCACACACATACACAGACACACACACACACAACACACACACACCAAACACACACACAACACACACAGACACAGCACACACTCACACACATGCACAGACAAACACACAAGAAGACACAATCACCACAACACACACACACACACACACACACACACACACTCACCCACACACACCAAACAACACACTCACACACAACCACACACACACACACACACACACACACCCACAGACAACAGACACACACTCAAACACATACACAGACACACACCATACACAGACACACACACACACACACACTCACACACACCACACACACACACACACACACACACCACACGACGCACAGACAAAGACACCACACTCACACACATACCACAGACACACACACCACCCAAAGACACCATCACACACAGACCACACAAATCACACACACACTCACACCTCACACACACACACTTATCCACACACACACAAACACACAATCACACACACACACACACACACCACACCACACACACACACACACCCACCACACAACAAACACACACACACTACACCACAATACACCACTCACACATACACACACACACACACACACAAAGCTTCTCGTAATTAGATGAATGTGTGTTCAAGCACAAAAATCTGATGAGACGTTTGTGAGGAGAAGAAAACAATGACTCCCCTCCTTTTTTCTATATTTCTATGGCGCAATGTTTTTTCATGCTTGATTGGTTTTGAAATCAGATGCTTTTTCTGCAGGGTATGAATCGATTTCCCTCCCTCAGTCGCTCTTCTGTACTGTCAATACAGTTTTAATATATTCTTGCCCTTTTATTTGACACGCTTGCGGGTGTTGAGGTGTTGATTGAAGTCGTGCCTTTTAGCTCTTTGATATTCCGAAGTTGTATTTGTAAAATACCAAAACCATTATGATATACTGTCCTTTTTGTGTGAACAGTGCAAACATGCAATATAAGATTGTAATTTTATTTTTTTTTTTAAATTTTTATTATTTATTTTATTTTTTTTAATAATTTTTTTTAGATTTTTTTTTTTTTTTTTTATTTTTTTTTTTTTGTTTTTATTTTTATTCTTTTTTTTTTTTTTATATTTTTTTTTTTTTTTTTTTTAAGCGAGTATTGGAGTAGTACAACCGGTTTTTAGTTGATTTTTGTTTGTGTGACAATTTTACGTCAATAAATGTTGTCGTCCTGTTTGTGTTCCGTTGTGTACTTGTTTTTGAGGTCTTTTGAAGTTTTTGTGTTTGTTGTTCCCTGTGATTGTTACTGGTTGCATAGTCAAGGTCCTCTTTAACACCATTTGTTATAAGGCCTATGAATTCGTGTTTTTAGCGTTCGGGTATATGGTCTTGTCTTTCTTGGCTGCTTGTTGATGTGTGATCAGTTATGGTTTTTATGTTTACTAGTTCCTGTGTTTTTGAATTCTGATGTGTATCGCTGCAATTTGGAATAATCTCTTGTTGTTGTCGAATTCACCCAGATTACAAGGACACCAAACCCCCTTTCTTTACACATTGTAACGCTGTCATTATTAATTAATTCTCAAGACTTAATCCCCTATTATGTCATTTAATGACAGCGATTGCTTCTTCTAGATGATATCGAGAGTCTCGCCACATTTCATAATGCGAGAACTGATTCCACTAATCAAGGTTCCTTAGGTTCTCCTTTGCTCTTGGGGGATCCCACCACATTCCATTATTTGAGAGGCTCCAGGTCAGTTCATGGTCTCCTCCTAACGAGCTGGTGATCTGAATCAGGTGTGTCAAATAAGGGAGAACCGTGCAGAGCAGTGGGTCCCTGACCAGGATTAAGAACCACTGCACTAAATGGATTCAATAATGAATCACGCTGTGATGTTGCAGATATTTAATCAGATTCTACATGCATTATTACACTTAAAATAAATGTCAGTCATCAAAAGCATATACACAATATTGACTCATTTGTAAGTGTGTTTAAAAGTAAAAGTTCTTAGAAATGCACAATTTTTATACAATTTAAGAGAACTGTCAATGTAACATTATGCTTGAGCAGTTGCACAATCTAAACTGAGCTAACTTTGCCTGATATTCTTTATCTGATATTTGAAGAGACAATCCTCAGGAGCAGCATGGCTCCTCTCTATCAAATCCCTTTCTTTATCTTATGCATCTTTTAGTAGTCGCAGCACACGACTTTTTAAAATATTAATGAGCAGTGAAGCGGTTTTGATAAAATATTTTTTCCAAGAATTAAAAATAAATGCAAATGCCAAACTACTTACTTTTCAGGAATTTCATTTTTAATTTTCGTTCTTTTCTCATTATGATTTCAGGACATTTGTATCACCCTGACATTTTAGATTTTAAACAATTGTTTTTTTATTATTTAAGCAGCTGAAAGACGTTCTCGTTGAAGAGAACGTGTCACACTCACTGTGTCACTCCGAGCACGTGGAGCCTGACGAGTCTCTGGAGCTCATAGCAACCATCAGACCAGCAAACACTGCAGTTTAACCCTCGGAGAGTTTAGGACGCATACTAGATACCAGAAAATCCTCGTCTAGCTCAGCAGATCATTCAGTCCTGCAGTCGTCTCTCAGGGTGTGTGAGCTCCAACCAAACGCCGTAGCGTTCAGATAGAAACACGCTGAAGCCAACGGGTCAGCAGCGCTCACGTTTCTGGGTTAAACTGCTAAGTTAACGTGTAGTCTGTACAGAGAAATATCTAGGTGCCCCAGGTTTAACAAAAGAGTGTTAATTAATTTTGGGAACATTGTTTGGTTTCGTTTTGAAATGTTTCTAAAACATTGAAATGCCCAGAATTCTTGTTTTGATTAAAACACTATTTAAAGGTTATTGCTTTTAACACATTTTATGTTGTTTGCTTAAATTGTTCTCAATGCAAAAATAAAACAACTGGTTTATTTTATAGCTGACTGTTGAATGAAGATCCCTGAGACAGAGTCCAGGGTACCCAGGGCGGTTGCTAGGGTGTTGCTATGCGTTTGCTAGGGTACCCAGGGAATGGACACAGCAGACCACATCTTTGCCTGAGAATTTCGTCTCTCTTGAACATCTGAGTCGTCATTTGTAATTCGTAATTGTTTCGCCATATTTTTTTCCGCCCCTGCCCCAGGGCCCCAGTCAAAGTCAGAAGTTTAATTTCTCCAACTCCAGTGCCTGTTTTTCGTTCTTCTTGCACAACCATGGCTGGATTGTGTGTGTGTGAGGTAAATGACGTGCTCATTGTGTGTGGCGTTATAGGCACTGATGGACTACAGAATCCTGACGAACATCAGCCGTGTTTATTTGAGAAGACAAGCAAAGCTTGAACTCATAAGATGTGCTCACCATTAAAGCTGGATTCAGTCAATAATGAATCTGATGTCTTCAAACTGACTTGAGCTATTGGTTGAGCCTAAAGCATCTTGTGATCTTAGTGTCCAAATTTAGACTAATACTACACCAGGAACCATTAATTACTGCACAGGCACCTCATGAAAAGCATGTTATGATGGCTGAAGACCTCAGATTAACCCGTCCTGTTATGCAATGACCACATGACCTCGCTTTTGTAACCCAGCTCAAAGTGTGGTCAAAAACATATCTGAGACATGTTCTCATAACTCCTGTTGTGTGACAGGCAAATATGTGTTTTAATCTCTAATTACATGCTACATATATACACTCTCAGAAAAAAGGTACAAAAGTTGTCACTGGGACGGTACCTTTTCAAAAGGAACACCTTTGTACCTTATTACCGTATTAGTATCTTAAAGGTGCATTTTAGCACCTGAAGTGAACATATCAGTACCTAAATGATGCATAATAGTAACTTTTGAAAAGGTGTCGCCCCAGAATTAACTTTCTGAGAGTGCAGATGATAAACCGCAGCATCATGAATCTGTTATTGGTGAAACGGGTCACAGATGTTGCGTCGTTCCATATCGCACACTTCGTCCTAGAGTAAATATTGACATCTGCGCAACCAGAGCAAACCTGTGCACTGAAAACAGCATAATTAATACAGGCGAGCGCTGTGTCAATGATTAACTCCTCTGAGGTCATCATGTCACGGTATAAAACACGGCACACACGCACAGAGAGCAGATCTGACATACAGCAGCAGATATTGGCTTCAGCACATCTCTGGTTCTGCTATGAGAAGGCCTTGTGTGTTGGTGTTGTTGGTGAGCGTCCTCGTCTGTCCGGTGGATCTTTCTCCGGTGATCGGGCCTGAACCCATCCGCTGCGCTCCATGCTCTCCGGAGCAGCTGGACTCCTGCCCCGCCGTGTCCTCGGACTGTCCGGAGGTGCTGCGAGAGCCGGGCTGCGGATGCTGCATGTCCTGCGCACTGAAGAAAGGAGAGTCCTGCGGTGTTTATACTGCTCACTGCGGCGCCGGCCTGCTCTGCGTCCCGAGACCCGGTGACCCGCGGCCGCTGCACGCTCTGACCCGCGGACACGCCGTGTGCACTGAGGACGACCGCACAGAAGGTGCCTTTCTGATTAGTGAGTGTGTGCTCAACAGGTCATTGGTCACAGGACTCATGTTTGTCTCTGATTGTGTTTCTAGATGAGCCGGACGTCACGTCTGACCAGGGCTCCCTGCATTACCTGCTGGGCCTCAACCGGCCGCTGGACCCGCGGGACGCAGCGGAGGCACAGGAGAGCATCAAGGCCAAAGTCAACGCCATCCGCAAGAAACTGATCCAACAGGTACTGAAACCAGCAGATCCAGTAATGGTTCAGGAAAGAGCTTCACATTTACTGGCTGAAGCTGTTGAATTTCTACACTTTTAAAGCTGTTTGCTTTGTATTTGTGAAAGGAATAGTTCACCCAAAATATATCTACACTCAACAAAAATTAGGCCTAAATTTAAGATTTATGTATATGAATTGCATATAATGTCATCCTTTTGGATTTCACAGTTTTAAACATACTAATAAACTAAAATGTTCATATTTGTCACAGGGTGTTAGAGTTAAACTACAACTTATATATAAAAAAAATGGTTAACTGCAATAAAATAGTTTTAGGCATTTCATTTTATTCAGTTAACTTTTTTTCTCAGTAGTGGTCACGATGTGGTTCAATACAAACTGAAATAAAAATTTAATAGAAAGATCTATACACATTAAAAACAGTATAAACTAATAAAATGACAAAACACACAACAAAATTACTACAATTTTAGTTACAATTAACATTATTTTGTTTAAAAATGGTTTTATTAAAAAAAAAATCTAATTCAAAATATTTAAAAAACACCTCTATACTAACATGATGTTTTACTGTTTTGTCAGTCATACATTAATCATATTTCTGCACTCAAAACATTTTTTTTATTAATTAATTAAAAACTCATGAGTTTATTATTTTTTTAATCTATTGATTTTCAATCCATAATTCAAATTGCTTAGAATCAGCATAAATATGTTCATTGTAAAATCAATAATTAACTTAAATGTATGAGACAAATGAGATTTATTGATGATAAATACATAAACCTGGTTATTGTATATTTAAGACACATTTAGTTTATTAGGACTATTACAGAAATCTGAGTCACTCAATCAATCCTCCCATGGATGGGTATGGATTTCAAATACGCAGTCTTAAGTGTGGCCTAGTTTTTTAAGGTGTACGCCGCCATCTGTGTTCCACTATTGTGGGTTCTGGGGTTTGACTTCTGGTTTAGCCGTGACGTGTTTTCTGTGACTTCGCTGTCTAGGGGCCGTGTTCACACTGAAGCTGCAACCGGCGCTGTACCTCATCGTCTGAATCCCAGCAGACGTTAGGAGAGAAGTTCACCAGCTTTTACCTGCCCAACTGTGACAAGCACGGATTCTACAAGGCCCAGCAGGTGCGTGTCTGTCCTGACTCTGAGACAGCACACTAACTCTGTCTGTCACACTAACTCTTCTCTGTCTGTCAGTGTGAGACGTCTCTGGAGGCCCAGCCTCCCCGCTGCTGGTGTGTGTCGTCCTGGAACGGGAAGAGAATCCGTGAGGATCTGGCGTCTGATTCCCAGTGTCCTCAGGAGCTCACGCGCTAAACTGATGCTGCAGCTCACTTCACTTATGTTTCCTTCTGTACCGTATTTATTCTTATGTATGTGACTAATATTTATGACCTAGTTTTTGACAGAATCCTACCAGAATGAATATGAACTAGAAACAATCACTAGAACTCCACCTCAGCAAGATCCCGATCTGGGTCTTCAGAAGCTCAGAGATGAAATCTTGACGCTCCATGTAAACGACGTTCGTTCTACAGCATATGATGTTATGATTCTGCCTCCGTCTGTGTTCGCTGTGGATTTTTTTTTTTCCACTTTAATTCAGTATAACTGTTTTTGCACAGCATAAGTTATTAGTCTGTATCTGTTAGTAACCGATATAAGTCTGTAAACAGTTCCATTTATTTGTGAGCTCAATGTTGATTGCTTTATGATATTTGACTATGTATTTAAACCAAATGTCTACCTCACATTAGACATGATGTCTTTATGGACTCCCTGAATGCATTTAACATATTTAAGAGTGCTGCTGTATTTATTCTGAAACTATTATTTTATTGATTGTTAATGTAATGTATATAATCTCAAGAGTTTGTTTCAATAAAGCGTTAGAGACTGTACGGACTGCGCAGGAATCTTCTGTTGAACAGTGTTTACTCTAAGATTTATATTACATGATCTAAACAGATATGCAGTGTTCAAAACACAAATATAGCCTACTGTACCATTGCAATTATCATCAAAAGTACCGCATCACATTATCACTGCTTACAGTATACAAGCAGACATACGTCTTAAACTGATGGAAAGCAGAAACATATGTATTATATCACACTATATGTATCTACATATCTAATCTTAAAAAGTTGTACTACTGTGACACAAAGAATAAAGATCCATTTAAAAGTATACACTTTTAATCAACTTATCAATACCATCAGATAAATTTACCAAAATAAAATTTTGTTTTCTTTTCATGTTTCACATGCTCATCTTCTTGAACAAGAACTATTATTAGAAGTGCTAGAAATCTCTGTATCGTTCTGTTTACGTATCTTTGCTCTTTATAAATGTTAAATAAATGTTGATTAATAAATGAATGCAGTGTATTTTTGGCCAATTTCTATAAGAACTTTTATAATGACTTTCATTACAGATATGTAATTGTTCCTAAACTAAAAACAATTAATTCCCTATAACTGTTAAAACCATTATAATTTCTGTTATAACTATAATTTCATTATTTTTTACAGATAATGAAATGTTTGAGTTTTATCAGTTCTGTAAGGATTTCAAGGTAAACAGCTTGAGAGAATAATTAGAGTAGCTGCACGCTATTTATAACATTTCCAGCTAAATGTAGTCATGTGCATGCAGCGAGTTAATAAAGATAAAGGTGACGGTGAAATTTTGGTCGTTGTGATGAACTCACATTAGTCATGTTGTTATGATGTATATGTTCTGGTCCGGTTACGTCTTCATAGTGTAACTGCATCAGCTGGAAAAGCTCTTGGGCTGTAAAAGCTGCTCAATGAGACCTCAACTCTTTGGATGTTTTGATCTGCTTAAGTCTGTATTACCAGAGCTTCAGTGAGCTAATCCTGAAGTTAATGTGCTGAGGCGTGAAGATTTCTGAAGATGAGGAGTGTGTGCAGAGAAAAGATCTGAATACTGCAGAGGGAGGCGTGTGATGGGACGAGTGTCTGTAAGTAGCCCGCTGCTGTCATTAAAGATGAAAAACACAGCTGTCTTCATTAGACTGGTCCTCTGAGCTGGGTTTGGTCAGGCTCAGGATGCTTGCTAATGTTCTAACCCAACGCTGTCCTGTTTCTCTGTAGGTTGATCAGAAGATGCAGGTTGGTTTGCTAACCCTCACTGTCTCTCCACTCTGTTCCCGATAGTCACTCGTTATCATTATTATTACATTCTGAAAGAAGAAGAAGAAGATGGCGGCGGTGTTGCAACAATATATAGTGATATTCTCAATGTTACTCAGAAGACAGGATACAGGTTTAACTCATTCGAAATACTAATGCTTAATGTTAAACTGTCAGATATGCAAAAGAAATCTAACGTATCTCTTGCTCTGGCTACTCTGTATAGACCACCAGGGCCATATACAAATTTCCTAAAAGAATTTGCAAATTTCCTCTCAGACCTATTAGTTACTGTTGATAAAGCGCTAATTGTCCGAGATTTTAACATTCACGTTGATAATACAAATGATGCATTAGGACTTGCGTTTACTGACCTATAAACTCTTTTGGAGTCAAGTAAAATGTCACCGGGCCCACTCATCGTTTTAATCATACGCTAGATTTAATTATATCGCATGGAATTGATCTTACTGATATAGATATCGTACCTCAAAGCGATGATGTTACTGACCATTTCCTTGTATCGTGCATGTGGCGTATTACTGATATTAACTATATGGATCCACGTTACCGTCCAGGCAGAACTATTGTTCCAGCCACCAAAAACAGAATTCACAAATAACCTGCCTGATTTTTCTCAACTGCTCTGTGTACCCATAAATGCGCATGAACTAGACGAAATGACTAGCAACATGGGCACTATCTTCTCTAATACATTAGAAGCTGTTGCCCCCATCAAATTGAAAAAGGTTAGAGAAAAACTTCGTCTCATAGTCTTGAGCGCAAATGGAGAAAAACTAACTTGGAAGTTTTTAGAATTGCGTGGAAAAACAGTATGTCCAGCTATAGACAGGCTCTAAAAGCTGCCAGGGCCGAGCATATCCACAAACTCATAGAAAATAACCAAAACAATCCTAGGTTTTGATTTAGCACAGTGGCTAGATTAACAAATAAACAGACGCCACCCAATCTAAATATTCCCTCAAAGTTTAATAGTAATAACTTTATGAATTTCTTCACAGATAAAAAAGATAACATCAGAAACACAATAACAAATGTAGATTCTACAGCGTATAATACTTCAGCTTCATTCATCGCACCAAAAGATAAACTGCAGTGCTTTACAGCTATAGGACAGGAAGAGCTAAATAAACTTATCACTGCATCTAAACCAACAACATGCCTGTTAGATCCTGTACCCACTAAATTACTGAAAGAGTTGTTACCTGTAGCAGAAGAAAATCTTCTCAATATTATTAACTCGTCGTTATCAGTAGGTCACATCCCAAAACCATTTAAGCTGGAGGTTATTAAGCCTCTTATTAAGAAACCACAACTAGATCCTAGTGAATTGGCAAATTACAGACCCATCTCAAATCTTCCTTTTATGTCTAAAATTTTAGAAAAAGTTGTGTTTGCTCAATTGTGCTCCTTCCTGCAAAAAAAATTATCTCTATGAAGAATTTCAGTCAGGTTTCAGGCCCCACCATAGCACAGAAACTGCACTTGTTAAAATTACAAATGACTTGCTTCTTGCGTCAGACCAAGGCTGTGTCTCATTGCTGTTTTACTTGATCTTAGTGCTGCGTTCGAAACTATAGATCATGACATACTCATAGATCAATTACAAAACTATAACAAGGTATTTAAGGGGCGGCTTTAAGATGGTTTAGATCCTACCTGTGCGATCGCTACCATTTTGTTCATTTAAAAGGGGAGTCATCTCAATTAACGCCAGTAAAGTATGGAGTCCCACAAGGATATGTCCTAAGTCCTCTGCTATTTTCAATATACATGTTGCCCCTTGGTAATATTATTAGAAAATACGGGATTAGTTTCCACTGTTATGCCGATGATACTCAACTATATATCTCAACAAGACCAGATGAAACTTTTAAATTATATAATCTAACAGAGTGTATTAAAAATGTAAAAGATTAAATTACCAATATTTTTCTCCTATTGAATTCAGATAAGACAGAGATATTACTTTTTGAACCAAAAAACAGTACATAGAATATCTTGGATTACAATTTGCAACTAGAAGGATGCACGGTTACTTCCTCTACAGTCAAAAATCTGGGTGTTATATTAGATAGCAACTTGTCTTTTGAAAATCATATTTCCCATGTTACAAAAACAGCATTCTTCAATCTTAGAAACATTGCCAAGCTACGAAACATGATACCTGTTTCTGATGCAGAAAAGCTAGTTCATGCATTCATGACCTCTAGACTGGACTACTGTAATGCACTGCTAGCTGGTTGTCCTGCATCTTCAATAAACAAGCTACAGGTAGTCAAAATGCAGCGGCTAGAGTCCTTACCGTGTCAAGAAAATATGATCATATTACCCAATTTTAAAGTCTCTGCACTGGCTACCTGTTAAGATCCGTATCAGTTACAAAATATTATAACTTACCTATAATGCCCTTAATGGGTTAGCTCCTGTGTACCTAACTAGTCTTCTACCATGCTACAATCCATCACACTCCCTAAGGTCGCAAAACTCTGGACTTTTGGTAGTACCTAGGATAGCAAAGTCCACTAAAGGAGGTAGAGCTTTTTCGCATTTGGCTCCCAAACTCTGGAATAGCCTTCCTGATAACGTTTCGGGGTTCAGACACACTCTCTCTGTTTTAATCTAGATTAAAAGACACAATCTTCTTTGGCCAAGCATTCAAATAATGCATCTTCATAATCTTGTACTGCAGTTATATCAAATCAAATGCACATTATTATTCTTTAGTTTGGGTTAAACAAATCAATTTTGCTTGGTTGGAACAGCAGCTACGCTAATTATGTCTCTATTTGTTTCTCTGTTTTTGCCACGGGATTTACGTCCTGTGGTAACTAGGATTTACACAAGCTTCAGTCTGGATCCAGAACACCTGAGAAGAGATGATGCCAACCCCTCAGAGGACCTCAGATGATGCCAACCCTGAAACAACATACAAAACTACCACATTTTGCTATAAGTTTGATTGCATCATATAATAATTGCTGTTAATAGTGTTCATGGTCTGTTTGATTACGTCTTTAATTGATTTTACCGTACATTTCTGCCATATGTACATTAACTGACACTGATAAGCTACCACTAAATATTGTAGAAACTTAATTCCGAAAAGTTGCTTTGCAACGATTTGTATCGTGAAATATAATTTGTAGCGCTATACAAATAAACTTGAATTGAACTGGAATGAAGATGAAGAGGCATAATAGTCAGTTTCTTTATCATTATTTTTGTTGAGAAATGACGGCAATAAGAGCAGATTTTGCTTAAGCCTCTTTTGATCAAACACACACACCACCAACACACGCTCTCTCCGCTCTCTCTCTCTCTCACTCTCTCTCACACACACAAACACACTTTCTCTCTCTCGCGCTCTCTCTCACACACAACTCTCTCTCTCTCTATCTATCTCTCTCTTTTCCTCTTTCTCTCTCCCTCTCTCTCTCTCTCGGCGCTCTCTCTGTCACACACACACACACACACACACCCCACACCCTCTCTCTCTCTCTCTCTCTTCCTTCTCTCTCTTTCTCTCTCTCTCTCTCAACACACCCACACACACACACACACACACACACACAGAGCGTATAAGAGGCAAGAGTCGCTGTCCTCGCTAGAAGGAGAGACTCCAACAGGCCCCGAGTGCAGTCTGACAGACAGGAACGCAGAGGCAGTGACTGGAGCTTTATTTCTTGCTGTTGTCAAAACGATCTGTTGATACTTATGTGCTTTTGTAACATAGGCAGATAATTAAATATTACATATCTAAAATGCCATATAAAGTAAACAGCTCAAAATTTTTTCCTGACAAGCTTAATTCTATTCTTTTGGAGTAGTTGTTTATGCAGTTTCATGCTTCATACTGTAATAAATAAGGGGGGGGGGGGGGGGGGCGGGAGGTAGAATAAAAAATATAAACATATCTGCATAACAATGCATAAAGTCAAGTCCAAATTTGTCTTTACTTAAAGAAATCTTCACAAGTCTTTACCTTTGTGTGTTGTGGAGGTTTGGAGAACAGCGTCAGTGTCTGCTTTCATCTTACGCCTCAAATACTGAGAACAATGAAGTACATAAACTAACATTAATGAACAGAGTTGGTAACATGTATTAAGCTGGATTAAAATGAAATTAAATGTGTAGTCAAAAATGCATGCAAATATATTGTTTGCACTACATCTAAATTATCTAAATTAGCTGCAGACGTATTATTTATAAGTCTCACTCTATGCTGAAGTGTTACTTGACAAACTGTCACATCACATGATCCTCAGAAATCAGAAGAAAAGTGGCTGTTAGTTTTTGTGGGAGTCTTGAACAGGCTTCAGGCGGAAATTGAGCAAAAAGTGGCATGTGCAAAACCTCTGAAAGTCTTCATCTTGTGTTGTTTGGTGGAATCATAGTTTATTTTCCAACAGTGTTCTGTCAAATTTAACTAATGTAAACAATGTTAAAGTCTGAATGTGTCACTGTTGTGGATTTGGTGAATTTAGTAAATAATTGGGTTTATATTCTTATAGATGTCTTATAATATCCACCCCATATGTGCTGTGCCGCTGACATCCACACAAGCCCAAAACTGATTCTCCCAATTCAGCAGCAATTAGGTTTCAAAACATCCTTAATGATTGTGTTACTAAAGCTTTTGATACTCAACCTTTTGATGCCTGAGCATTTGAGTAGTTTATGTATTCATATGAGCTAAGAAGCTTTTGATTTACTGCCCCAGGACAGAGAAATGCATTACAGAAAATTTGACCTATGTAACTTATTTTTTTTGACCCAAGATGGTAACAGAACACTTCACTCCTTCTGTTTTCTTGACATTGTGAAAGAGCACAGACTGCTGCCAAAGCATTTTACATAATGAAAAAAACTCAAGCAGCCTTTAGTCCTGAACATTTTCACCAAACCACAGGAATAATGCTGCTCAGTGTTTGTCATCAGTCATGCCAGTCCTGCTCTATTTCAGTCTTCAGTTCTGCTCGTGTCGAATACATGCAACTATATCGCTTCTCTCATTTCCTGCACAGAAAATCCTTTACATTTTATTTGGCAAAGGCTTCAGTCAGCGTATACCATCAGAGTAAAAAACAATTTTAGTATGCTTTTTAAATTCATTTCAAAGCAAAGCTGCATTAAAGATGCTAAATCATTACTGACATTTAAAACTAATTCTTGTAAATGAAGCAGCATTCAGCACTGAAACATTACATATTACATATATGAACTATGAATCCTTTTGAAGACAAGTTTCCACTTTTAAATGACTCCAATCCATACGTATGTGGAAGGAGTCACTGAGTTTCTTATGGAGAAACCCAACCTTTCAGGGTTGAGGAGCAGAGAAGGGGGAAAAAACTGGGCCACCAATGAGATAGAAAGCAAACTCACCTTGACCCTGAGCTGTGAGGTGGAGTGTAGCATGACAGAATGTAGTCTGCAAAACTGTTTGGGCACTAAAATCCACCCTCAAACACAGATAGTCAAAATAAACATCCTGTCGTGATTTGAGCTTTGTATGTCACCCATATGAGCTTTGTTCTTCTGTGAAACACAAAAGGAGATGTTGTGTGAAGAAGTCTCTGTGTGTAGAACTAAAAATCCCACCTTCCACCACAGCTGCTAAGGTTTTTGTAAATTGGTTTAGAGTGGACCTAACTGGGCTTTTAGGACAGGGAAAGAAGACATGGGACAACATAAGATCAAACATTTGTTTTATCTTCATTTAGCTGCCAAAAATTATTCACCATCCAACTCTAAACATCTTTAATGTACTTGAACAAGACATTAAATGAAAATGCAGGGTCAGGCCTTACTGGAAGGTAAATGTGGGAATCGTTTGCATAACAGTGATAAACAATATTATTGTCACGAATCCGGTCCATGAACTTCCAATTTCATTGACTCTCGCACTACACGCTGTTGCACATCACCCCGGACTACATTTCCCATCATGCATTGCACTGATTGCACTCAGCACGGATTGCACACAGCTGTTCACACTGATTGCACCCAGCTGTTTCATATCACTCCCTCACTATTTAACACTCACTCTGATCCCTTCCCTCTGCCGAGTATTGTTTAGCGTTTATCACTCTCCTAGCGATAGCTACTCTACAGAGCCCTAGCCCTAGCCCTAGCCCTAGCCCTAGCCCTAGCCTAGCCCTCTTTAGCCCTAGCCCTAGCCCTAGCCCTAGCCCAGTTTTGCCTAGCCTTGTCTGTTTCCTTCGGTGTTGATCTCGAGTATTGTTTAGCGTTTATCGCTCCCCTAGCGATAGCTGCACTACAGAGCCCTCAGTCGTGCCTTAGCCTTAGCCTAGTTTTGCCTAGCCTTGTCTGTCTCCTTCAGTTTTGATCTTCGCCTGTTTTCCTGGACTGCTCCCTTTAGCCTTGCCCCTGTGACTCTGTCTGCCTATCGTCGACCAACGCTAGCCCTGTGACTATTCTTGTGTCTTGCCCGCCATATTCCTGGTTGCCGCTGATTACCCTGCCTGTCTGATGACCATGTCTCTGTCTTCTCCAAATAAAGCTTTGCATATGGATCCGCACGTCTCACGTCTCGTCAGCCCCGTTACAATTATATTCCTGAAGAATGTAGTCAAAAAGGAAGCTTATAAAGGGGAATAAAAAAGGTCCCAAAACGGATCCCTGGGGCACGCCACACAATAACAGAGCAGATGATGAATAAAAAATTAAACAAATTTACAGAAAAGTTGCTGTTCTCAAGGTAAGAAGCAAATCCTGTGCAGTGCCCTAGATACCTACTATATGACATTAGTGAAGAATAACCAGAGCAAGCAAAATATTAATTGTGACCTTTAACAGAGCTGACTCAGGGCTATGTAGGGATCTAAAACCAGACTGAAATTACCAATATGTTAAAAGAATTCAAAAAAGACAAAAATACTGTTTCCAGAAGCTTTGAAATAAAGGGCAGTTTACTTTGCGCTGCAGGATCAAGTTGAGTTTTTTTCAGCAGAGGTTGCACAATTGTATGTTTAAAACTAGCTGGAACAAAACCTTTGGCTAGAGAGCTGTTTACTACAGCTGTCACCTTAAGACTAGTAGTAGAATAAACATCTTTAAAAAGACTTTATAAATATCCAACAATAACAATATTCAACTTGGAGCCAGAACATTTAGATTGCATCAGCAAACTGGGTTAAAGATACAGATTGGAAATGAGACAGACAACTAATAGGAGGAGATAGTTGTTAAAGTACAAGAGACAAGACAAACGTAAAGGCTAGGAACTAGTGGATTAATTGAGAGAAAGGATGAGAGCAATTCGATTAAAACAGAACTGTATAGTGGTCAAACATACATGCCTCAATAACCTCCAAAACTGAAATTGAAAACCACAAGATCTAGTGTATGACCCAAATGATCAGTTAGACCACAGTTGGACTGGTGTTAAAATCCACAAGAATCAAAAGGCTGCAGGCAAGAGTCACCATTTTTGGAGCTTGACAAATGTGTTGTCATTGCATGGAAAACATAGCATGAACATTGTTCAAAACAGCTAATTCTTTTGAGTGAAATGTGTAATGATGAATCAGTAGTAATTATTGTGTTACCGTCCAACCCTATCAAATCTGAGCCACAGTTGTACAGCACCATAACTACAGACTATATGACTATATGTTGTCGTTTTGTCTCAGAGTTCATGGGCTAGATCACCTCTCTGCTGCTATGAGTCCTCATGCCTGGATCTTTTGCGTCCTTCTCTGCGTCCTCACTTGTGCACGGAGCAAGAGTGCATACAAAGGGCCCGTCCTGAGCCGAAAGCAGAGGCTTGTAGAGGATGCAACCAATGGGGCCCCGAGAAAGTGCTCTTATACATTCTTAGTCCCAGAGCAGAAGATCACAGGGCCGATCTGTGCCAGCCAGGGCCCTTCTCTCCCAGATAAAGAGCGTGTGACGCAGTCGGACATAGCTGATGTCCGGGAGCTCTTGACCAAGCAGAGACGTGAAATGGACACACTCCGGATGATCGTGGACGTGGATGGAAACATGGTCAATGAAATGAAACTTTTAAGCAAAGAGTCGCGCAACATGAACTCCCGCATCACACAGCTATATATGCAGCTGCTGCACGAAATCATTCGCAAGCGTGATAATTCACTGGAGCTGGCGCAGCTGGAGGGACGGATCCTCAACAGCACGGCAGAGGTGCTGCGGCTGTCCACCCTCTACAGGGAGCTGGAGGTGCGCTTCTCCTCGCTGGCTGCGCTGGTCAATAACCAGTCACTGCTGATCGCAGCTTTGGAGGAGCGATGCCTGCAGGTGTACGGGAATCACAGACGAGAGCCGCTGCCTCCGCCTCTCGTGCAGGTCGTGCCTGAGAACATCCCGGTGTATGTGCCTCGCTTCTCTAATGAGATCCAGAGGAGTCAAGGCTGGCCCGTTCCAGAAGACAGGAGTCCCAGGACGGCTCCGGCACCCACAGGAAGCTTGCTGGACCTGCAGCATCCTCCTCAGGGGAATGTCAGTCTGGAGGGTAATGAACCCATTACACATTGTTTGCCAACAGACTCTCTTGTCATTTCCATTTGTGTCACTAAACTGCATTGAAAATGAACACTCATTTGCACACCAAATACATCATATTTAAAGAATAAGACACATTTATGCAATAGAATCATCCTGAAATACCAGAGGCTGCAGTTTGAAGACTGCATTTCTAGGACCCTAGTTTTTTGTGACAGCGCCACCTAGTCAATTCTAATCCATCAGACCTGATTCTAACCTGAAACAAACAGGTGTAAAGACTAGACCCATTATTATTATTATTATTATTAATTTAAATAGTCTTTTCATCTTTTTTTATTATGCATGAGAGGCATGGCCATTTGTAACTTGAATGTGCAAGGCTTTTGGTGTTCGTCACTTCTAGTTATTTTAGCTGTACAGATTCTATTTAACATATTTAGATTAACTATTTATCAACTGTATAATATATAATATATAAATTATTTATGTTGTAATCATAAATACATTGGTCAGTTGTGCAAACCATTTATACTGTTTCAAGAAGGTTTCTAACAGTTATGTTTAGGATTAAAAGTTGGTTAGAAGAATATAGCATACATTTTAATGTAAATATTGAAAACATTAAATCATGCCTGAAAATGAATAATACAAATACAGAATTGAATGGTAAGAGCTATAAAATTCACATTTGTGAAATGTGGAAAAACATGCATAATATTGCTTGATGTTAGAAACTTTTCACAAGTTTAGTTTTCTAAGGCTTGCACAATAATCAGTCATTAAAAAGTAATTGCGGAGTTATGTACCTCAAACAGTTGAGCGCTGCGCTTGCAATGCCAAGTTCATCAGTTTAATTCCCAGGCAAAGCAAGAACTAATAAAATGTATACTTTGAATGCAATGCAAGTCACATTGGATAAAAACATCTGCCAAATGCATGAATGTAAATCAAGAGCAGAAATGTGTGATATATAATGTACAAAAGCCTAATCAGACCCAATACAAAATATAAAAAAAACATTTAAACAATAGGCCTGTTACTATTAGTTCTCTCACTTGTTAGCTACTAATCTTATAGACACAAGTATCTGGTAATCTACAGAGAACAAAAGGAAATCTGAAAGGCAGAAGAGCATAACTGAAGACATATGTCAGTACTGAAGAGCTTTACTGATGCTCACTGCTCATCAGCGGTGTGTGTTCACTCACTTGTGTGTGCTGGTGTCTCGAGGTCCCTTTCGGGACTGTCTTCAGGCGATGCAGGCTGGACACTCCACCAGCGGGACGTATCTTCTGAAGCCGGACGGGACGGAGACGCCTGTACAGGCCTGGTGTGAGCATGATGTAGACAGAGGCGGCTGGACGCTTATCCAGAGGAGGAAAGATGGATCCGTCAACTTCTTCAGGAACTGGGACAGCTATAAGGTAGTGATGTCTGATTGACAATGAATCACTCTTTTGAACCAGTTCTTTTGAATGATTCAGTAACGGATGACTTTGTCATCAAAAACACAGAGATAAATGCCAATATTCCAATGAAAATTAAACAAAAACACATGGCAGAATAACAGTGCAATCTTTGGAGAATATTGAAAAGCAATAGAGTGCTCCAGTGGTGACGCATTTTTGTAAGCAAACCCATAAGTTTGCATCACCTTGGTCCCTCGGGAAAAAAATCCAAAAGGATTTTTCCTTTGGCTTTTGGATTATTGCAGAAAATAAGCCCTGTGACCAACAAAAGTTTATGATTGTTACATGTTTTCTTCGCCACCCAGGCTCATTGGAAATACATGCTCCTATCTACATCTCAAAACTCAAAAAACATACCTGTATGTACAACTCGCTACAGTTTCCAGAGGTAGAAAAACTTTTATTCCTATTTACACAAATTATGATTTACAGGACAAGAGTTTCGATTAAGAAAGCCTAATTTTCACACAATTACAATATTATGTTATGACTTCAAAACAATATTAATATGCTAGGAAATTTGAAAACTGATACTTTTGAACGTTAGCAGCACACATATCCAGCTTCATATCAATGGGTTTTCATAGACGGTAGGTTTGTTTGGTAGCCCCCGATACGGTGTTGCACTTGCGGTGACGATTCCTTGAACTACACTGTAAAAAATGACCGTGAATTTAACAGTAAAAGACTGTAAAAATGCTACAGTAAAAACATGTTAAATGGTTAACGGTAAGTTCCCCTACTATATACGATGAAAACTGTATTGGACATTACATGTAATTTTACAGTTATATATCGTTTTTGGAAGTGAAAAAGACCGTCAATTTCAGTAAAATGACATTCCCAGAATTCCCTGCGTTACATTTCAAATTTGATGTTTTTTGTTGTTGAAATAACTATGTTTCTTAGTTTTTTCTTATCAGTTGTGTACATTAGGGTTTTATCTAATGTTGTTAAATGAATGTTTATTGCATTATTTCAATTTCATGTGTGTTACTGTGATGCTGTTTATTTCTTCTATATATGTTATTATTTAAAAGATGCTTGTGATGGGCTTTGGTTCATCGTGTGATTTTCTCATCACCTCCTGCATTTGGTGTTTATCAGTGTATTACAAAGCTGCAAACAGATTTCAGTACTTCAATAGGTTGGTATATTAACATTATATCAGTTAATGAAATTACGGTATTTAACTGTAAATTTAAGTTAAAACCATAAAACCTAAAAAAATTTTTTTTTACAGTGTACGGTTCAACAAACCCGCGTATAAGGACGTTAAAATAGCACGGTTGCATAAACGAATGTCGTTAACATTATCGGGTAAGTTTAGGGTTGGGTTTGCTGTAGTGGGAATGTTGTTTTAAAAAACTATAGAGCATTAACCTTTTAGTGAATTCTGAACCGCCGCAATACGTGCCCGAACCACGTAATAAAACAGGCCACCATATATTGAACCCGCATTTTAGCGCCACTCCCTGGACATTTCACTTTGAAACTTTGAGGCTGAAATACAATTGGCAGAAGTAAAAAGCCTTATGCAAAGAAAATATATTTCCTTATATATGAATGATCAATATTCAAAATTGAATGGTATTTTGAAAGTACACAGAATAATAAATTGTGCTAATATATTACAATATATTGAAAATTACATAAGGAATAGCCACTTTCATATTTTGAAAAATATGTGACAATATATTTCATAATTGGGCCGAAAAGGTAGATTAAAAATATATTATAATATATGTAATTTTATATTTAGTAATACACTTCATAACATAAAGATGTACATGTGATAAGATATGGTACTGCATGTATCGCACATATATTTACTCATGCAGAATATACACACATATATAGGCATGTATAATATATTTATCACATTTTATAATTATTTACGTTTCATATTTTCATATGTAGCTAGTTAACAACAGCACAAGCACACCTGCATGTACTGAAGTATTTAGCTATCAGCATGCTGAAGAGTGCACAGCCATTACTTTTTAAATAAAGTAATATATAGTCTTATATATTAGTGCTCGGCCAATCGTCAGCCTAACCACAGACTCTACTCTTCAGCACAACGGTTACCCCACAAACTCAGACATACCAGAAACCCTTTTAAATTCAACAAAATAACAGAACATTAAACACTAACAGATCTCTTAATTTTAAGTTTTACTCTCCTTTAACAGTCAGAAGCAAAGCATGCTGGGAACTAGACCTCTGCTTAACTCATTCTGTCAATGTGTGTGTGTGTGTGTGTGTGTGTGTTTGTGTGTGTGTGTGTGTTTTTTTTTGTGTGTGTGTGTGTGTGTGCATGTGTGTGTGTGTGTGTGTGTGTGCATACATTCACATTGTTATAAGGAACGTGTCTTGCATATGGTTGCACAACAAAGGATAAACTGTATGAAATACCTGTACTGCTATTTTGTCTGAATTTCTAAATATTTTTTATTGTTAGCATGCCATACCTGGTCAGTGCATATACTGCTGAATATTGAAAAATATAAGCACTAGTTTCCCATATATGGAAATGTATTATGAAATATATTGCATCATATTTTGCAGTATATACCCATATGTTTTGTTTCGTAAGGGAAGGCTGTGAAAGTGACTAGTGAGTAGATGACTTAATGTGTTTGGCGTGATGGTGTTTAATGTGACAATAACCTCTGAAGTGTAATTTAGACGTTTAAAAAACACACACACAAGCAGGTATTACTGATGTATTTTATGCCGTAGAATAAAACATGGAAATATCTTGAGCTTGTGTTAAACACAGACCATTTTTCAGGCATTTAACCAAAACCCTTGACTTCCGGAGGATGGAACTGGAATGCTAAATGCAACTGGTTTCCAGGTTTTGGTCTACAAAAATACCTCATCCCTGCAGCACTCTATACAGAATTTAAAGGCTTATATGAATTGGACCATGCCTCTATGAGCTGCGATTCACACTTTTTCGTCAGAGAATCAGACTGACGTTGTTGGAGAATGTGTCTCAGAGGAACACTAGTAAGGTAAAAGTGATGGAGCTCCTAAACAGCTGGATCTGGTTTTTCAGGATTTTGATTGCGCTCGTGCCCGTGTGTCAGTGGTTCTTTCATTCTGAGCCACATACACACACACACACACACACACACACAGTGAAGCCTCCTAAACCTCAGCGTCGCACACTTTCAGTGCAGCCAAAACGCTTGATGAGCTGCTGCAGGTGTGTTTGCGCTGTAACTAAACTCATGTGAATGAGCCCTTTATTGTCACTGATCACAGGTACCAGCGAAATTAGCCATCCACCTGTCCATACATACAATATGACAAGGGGGTAGACAGGACAGGAGGACAGGGAATTTTTAGAAGAAATACAGCATAACATGAGGGAGGGGAGAAGATAAAAAAAACAGACCCCAGACTATGCTCCTATGGGGAGCACAGTGTGGGAACAGGAAAAAAACACCTCAGCAACATAAGCACATCAATACAGATACACACGACTTGCAACAGGGTAGGGGGATAGGGGGGGTGGAGGTAACCCAGCACAGGCAAGCAGCCATCCGGTCCTGCATCCATTCTCGACGTTGATCGCAGACCCGCTTGTCAGACTGGCGGAACAAAGCGGCGAAGGCGAGGGATGTGGGGACGGTTGGTAAATGTCAGGAGTTGGGGGAAGGAACACAAGAGCGTCTCACTGCAGTGCTCTCTCGGGGGAGTAGTTGTCCCAACAGCGGCCTTGGCTGAGGCCAGTGCTGGTTGAGGGGAGCCAAAAGCAGATAAGATTAGGACTGTTTAGTCTTGGGGCAAGTAGCCGCATTCCAGTTTACACGACTACTCTCTTTGTCCATTCTGGTCTCCGAATCGATCCAATTGCCTTTGCAAAGCAGTGAGCTTCTCCGTGATGTTATCCATTTTGCGGCTAATAGTTCCAGTCTCAGAGCTGACCGCTCTGCCCACTGCTTCCATCATGACGGGCAGCCTTGTGAGGCTTTGGTCCGGTTTCTGAATTTCTCGATAAACCAGGGCAATGCCTAATCCAATCAGCATAAGACCTGTTATCATGGTTCCGAATAGGTAGATGTCTTCAATGTCCTCCACGGAAAGAGCCGCTAGACACACAACCCATGGCCATGTATGCTTACTGCTGTAGGGAAATAATAATAACGTGCTGAAATCAGCAGGGATTCCTTTAACATCACTCATCAGCCCAAAACCCTGTTGTTCAAAGAAGCCTGAAGTTACTTTGCATTTCCAGTATTTCAAAGGTAAAATGCAGTGCTAATTATAACAGCATCCAGTGACTGCAGTAAATCGCTGTGTTCAGCTCTCTTTGCTTTTTCTCCAGAAAGGCTTTGGTGATGTGGATGGTGAACACTGGCTGGGTCTGGAAAACATCTATAACCTGGGCAAACAGGAAGACTACAAGCTGCTGGTGGAGCTGGAGGACTGGATGGGGAAGAAGGTTTACGCGGCCTACAGCAGCTTCCACCTGGAGCCCGAGAGCCAGTCATACCGTCTGCGTCTGGGAACCTACCAGGGCAACGCTGGGGATTCACTGAGCAGCCATAACGGCAAGCAGTTCACCACGCTGGACCACGACAACGACGCCTTTTCAGGTGATCCTCACCCCACGGTGAGTGTGGCTTAAAGGGGTCATATGACATTATTATTGTGTATTTGGTGTAATGAAATGTGTTTATGCGGTTTAAGGTTAAAAAAACATTATTTTCCACATACTGTACATTAATGTTTCTCCTCTATGCCCCGCCTTTCTGAAACACGTCGATTTTTACAAAGCTCATCGTTCTGAAAAGCGAGGTGTGCTGTGATTGGCCAGCTATCCAGTGCGTTGGATTGGCCGAATACCTCAAGCGTGTGGAAGAAATGTTACACCCTCACCATACTTGATATGCTCTGTCCGTCCGAGCGCCGAGACAAACATTAAACCCATTATAAATGAGGCATTTGTTGCATCCAGTGGGTGACATAATTACTGATTATATTGACTTATACTGTCTTTTTTACGCGTCGCGTTGCGTATCGCGCCGTGTAAACGTACAACCATGTCTGCATTTGTGATCGGAGAATTTACAAACAACAAGTGCTACTCTACACGCTCAAAACTCACGTTTGAATCGTCAGTGACAAATTCTTTAAATACGAAACCGTACTTACAGTCTGTGAGT
This sequence comes from Sinocyclocheilus anophthalmus, assembly GCA_018155175.1. Lineage (NCBI taxonomy): Eukaryota > Metazoa > Chordata > Actinopteri > Cypriniformes > Cyprinidae > Sinocyclocheilus > Sinocyclocheilus anophthalmus. The sequence continues at coordinate 43,671 of JADLZN010005125.1, forward strand.
CAGAACAGCCGGCATTGTAGTCTACTCTTCCAGGATCAGGAAATAGTCCTTCATAAATTGTGCTGCACTCATCTGAATATTTGGGTTGAACAGTTCTTGAACAGTGTTGTAAATACTACTTAACACTGATTTCTAGTCGTGTCCTCTTTTGGGTGGTTGGGAATCCAAAAAAGGTAGTTTCGCTTTCACAACGAAGCACACAGCGCTTTCACGACATGGCTGCAGCGTCAACAATACTACAGCGAGAATAAAAGTTACACCTTCTTTCTTTGCGTGAACATTTGGGCAGCGTTATGCAAATCTTCGCACATAGTGATGTAGACGTGGTGGCGTGTTAGAATTAGCCGTTTTAGGTAGGCGTAGCTGACTCTTAACTTTTATAAAGAATATCTCTTTGAGTTTGAGACTTTATTTTGCACTTTTAGGGATCTTATCTATTCACGAACGGCTTGTAACACTCCAAAGAGAAAGGAAAACTTGAAATTGCATCATATGACCCCTTTAATGGTATGTCATGATAAACCCTGGGTCACTGTGGGTCATTCAAACTGAATCACACACGGTACGTCATTCAGACTGACATGTTTACAAGGACAACAACAAAATAAGTCTTGTTTTCCAGTGCAAATATCTAAACATTCTTAAATCAAGATACATGAATTGAGAGAAGATGTTGATTGTTGATTGTCTCTCAGGTAACTGTGCTCACTTCCACAAGGCTGGCTGGTGGTACAGCTCCTGCGGTCAGGCCAATCTGAACGGCGTGTGGTACTCCGGCGGAGTCTATCGCAGCCGCTTTCAGGACGGCGTATTCTGGGCCGATTATGGAGGGGGGTTTTACTCCATGAAGTCTGTGCGTATGATGATCAGACCCATCGACTGAAGCCTGACGGACGAATGAAAGTGTATCAGCACCATTTTGTAATTAAACTTTATTTCAGTCTTCTCAGTGTCATACTTTAAGCACATTTTGGCAAGCCATATCCACAACAAGAAGATGTTTGACAGGGTTTTTCATGTTTAGAAATAAATCATAAAAACATCTGTGATGACTACACGGCAAAATGTGGTACATCTAACTGCTACCTTTTTCTACATGATTTAACCCATAAAAATACGCTTTGTTGGTATAAATGACTGTATTTAGGTTAATTCAGTGATATCAGCTTTTCTCGATGCATCATGAGCTTTCCATTGAGCACATAATGAAACAAGATTTTGATTTAACATCGGAAGCTTTGTTTAAATGTTCTAATTATTACAGCAGTGCATTCAACTCCAAATAATGTGCGTCATTCTGTCATTTTGATCAAAGAAAAAGTCTCTAGAAACATTCAAACATGTATTTAATACACAGTTAGGTGAAATAAAGCCGTCCATACACCACAGTTTCTCCCACCTCACGTCTTCTGTTTGGAGGAACCAGGGTACATTTTGTTGGCTTTATAGACGTTATATGAGCAGAAGAACAGAGCACAAAAGCACAATGAGAAACATTGCTGGGCTATAGACGGCAGTGCATGGAGAAAGTGTGTAAGAGGAACCGCTGGATGGAAACGGGCCACATGTCTGTGGATGTTGTGTGTTTTTCCTTCTCCTCCATCAGTCCAGCTACTGGCTAATGCACATGTTCTCTGTGCAGACGTTTAACTGACTTCAGCTTTGAATAAAAGCTTGCTTCTTCAATGCATGGAACTGTAGTTTAGTTGGTTTCATTGTTGCCATAATCATATGCTACAAAAGGCTTTTGAATCAAACTTGCCATTCTTTCTTGTTCCTTTTTCTTTAACCGACTTTTAGAAATACAAAGTAACTCTTGATAACTTGGCAGGAAACCTGAAGCAATCAAGAGAAGGATCCAGACTTGCGTTGTTGTCAGTTTGCGGTCTAAAAAACGCTCCACTAACATCCTGAACGGATGGTCCATCCATCAAACCCGATTTTAACTGCTTCTGATCAAATAGACCAAGAAACAGCCAAGAGACCAATAACACGCCACCACTACAACTTTAATGCATCTTTATGGAGTGTTTATTGCCATATAAATGGAGAAAAAAATCAGGCAAAAGGGTTTATAGGTTCTGCTCTTTAATTTGTCCTTTTTTTCATAACAATATTTTTTAAAGAATGACTAAAGGGACCTCTGGCCATTTGATATGCGGCCACTGTGTGTATTTTTGGTCATTCTGGTGGTTTCTAGGCGTTTTCCTCCTGTCTGGCATGAAAAGACTCACTCCTGGTCGTCTGGTCCAACAGATAAAGGTGGTGCATCTGATCGATTAGTGCAGTAGCAGAAGTAGAATCATTCATGACCGGAGCACAAATGCTGCACTTGATAAATGCGTCATGTTAAATGCACACATCACATACCTTTTTCTTTATTTAATCATTCAGAGCAATAACATACTGTGTGTTTTGTAGCACAGTCAGATGTTCTGTACAGCAGCTCCTGATGAATGAGCTCCTGCTATTGTACGACTGAATGATCCTCCTGTCTGTATGCAGCACATAAGTCACTCTCACAGCCGTATAGACACTCAGAGCGTCCAGATGCTAATCAATTCAGCTCGCTCTTGAACTATTGTCATTAAGCATTTCATATCTGATGGCAACAGAATAAGAACCACAGTCTGATGTCCTTCCTTTCCTTCTCTCATCAGTAACCAGAGGATCACATCACAGTAAGAGAGTCGGAGACAACTACGCCAACATCAACCCATGCTACTTCTGTAAATGGTCTAGATTCACTGAGGTGAAAATGTAAAGTTTTGATTTTATCATAAGGAATTGATTGGATTAAATGTAAAAATATGTGCTTGATCTGCTCTCCTGGTCCTGATGCGGAGTGCCACTAACTAGATAAAGTTGGTGATTATAAATCTATGCTGTCCTACACAAATACCAATGAAAAAAAGACTGGAAATAAAATATGTGGGTGTTTCACACCAGAACAGGCTGAAATTTGCACATAGTAAGATGCAATGTCTGACTATTGGTTAATATAACTGTGCTGCATCCGCTGAAGAGGAAGGTCATTTCAGAGGTGGATCAAGTTATTGCATTTCGATTATGAAGACAAGCATTCTTTTCTGTAGAATCACCTCACTGATGAATCATTAAAGTATATGGAACATGCAAGTAAGTCACTTTGCTTTTTATGTTGATTTAAATACAAATGTAATTTCCATTGTGATCATTCATAACAGAATTGTTGTAACACTGGGTAGTGTTAGCAGTGTGTCAGTCCTGAATGAATCAGAGTTTCTGAACAAATTGGTTGAGTGAATAATTCAGTGACTCATACATTCATACAGACAGCGGCTGTGTCTGAAATCACCCCATACCCTCATTCCTTCTTCCCTACATTCGTCCACTAATATAGTGCACTTGAAGGACCAATCAGTTTCCAGGACTAGAAAAAACATGTGCTTTATTCAAAATATGAATACATTTTTTTATCTTTTTAGTTTGAAATTGTTTTGTAGTTTTCATTCATGTATTCATTATTTGAATGCTGGGCATTTATGAGAAATATTTGACATGATAAAATGCAATAAACAGGAAGCTGCAGTAAAAAAAGTTTGAAAACCTAAGATCTTCTTTCATACTCCGGCTTTTAATCCAGCATTTGATAGTGACAAAAAGAAAATTTCTTCTATTTTTACTAGCCTGTTTTATCCCAGTAGAAGAATCAGTCTTCAACATCATATCTTCAGTTAACACACTCATTTCCAGATGCTTCAGTGAGAGCCGTTCACTAAGTTGTCAAGTTAAACATGACATTCAGATACAGTGAAACCTGAGGAAATGTGAAATGCAGTCGTGCCGCTGTAATCTTTAGCTCTTGGAATTATCACAAAATCATATTTCTGAAACATTGATCTTCTCTTTCCCACCTTTGCTGCTGTTTGAGTCATCGCAGTGTCATAGCCGGTTTCTCATGAGCTGCCTCGTCGATTATGTGAGACGAGCGATCAAATCAAAGTAAAGCAGGCTTTGCTGTTAGGTACTGAAACTGAGCCGACACCACCGGCATTGGGCCACTCGTTGGTGTGATTGTGGCCCAATGCTGGTGGTGTTGACTCAGTTTCAGTACCCAGACTCGGGCCAGTACTGGCTAAGTGTTTCAATTCTTGTCGGCGTGATTGTGGCCCAATGCCGGCGGTTTCGGCAGCCGGATTCTGGGGCGTCATTCATCCCATGTCCATGCCGAGTCTGGCAACCGCATCCTGTCAGGGATCCGGGTAGAGGGATGAGACGAGGACTCAGTACTGCAGAAAGAATGGGCTTTTATTAAAATAAAACAAAACAAACAACAGAAACTACCCCGTGGGGGAAAAACAGGCTGGCAAGGCAAGGCAAGGCAAGGCAGGATCTGGACACATCCGACACGACACGACACATCCAGGGAGAAATGATGATGACGAACTGACGCAGGACTGCAAACACAAGGAGAATAAATGGAGAGCAAATGAGGAGGGTAATGAGGGACCACATGTGGGGCAAATTAACTAATAATCAGGTAACAAGATGGGAGGGGTCAAGACAATTGACATGAGCACATGGCACACCGAATCAAAGACAAAAGCCATGTGCTCACACAAAACAAAACACAAGCACATGGCCAGCAAAACAAATCACAAGCCATGTGCTAGAACAAAAGACACGAACACGCAGCTAATGAGAAAACTCATAAGCCACGTGTTCACACAAGACAACAGGAAAAGCACGCGGCTGAACACAAACCGCATGCTTCACAAAACACAACACACGTGGACAGACGAGCGCACTTCGAGCGAACGTCGAGAGCCCCCCCCCCCCCACCCCCCCCCCCCCCACCACGCTCCCACAACGACGAAACATGGAGCCGAGTGTCCGGACCCCAGACACGAAACCGAAACTCAATACCATGAGTGCCGGGATTGAACACCACGCTCCAACATGAAAACAGTACACGCAGAGAGAGCGACGGCTCGACGCAGCACTCGAAGCCGCCGCTCACTGAAAACACTGACATGACGCGAGTGTCAGGGCTCTGTTACAAAACTATGAATTACACTAGACCGAAGTGACAGAACCCTGACACATCCGGGCTGAGTTATTTCTTCCGGCCTGCCATATCTGGGCCATTTTTGGGCCAAACCATTTTGTAGAAATAAGACCAGATCTGACATCAACATACTGCATGTGAACAGACCCATTTTAATACTTTAATAAATTCAGTTCACCCAAAATTAAAATTCTGTCATCATTCACTCAAGTTCAAAGCTTGTATGACTTTCTTTCTTCTGTTGAACTCAAAAGTAGACATTTTTGAGGAGTGTTGGTAACCAAACAGTGTCTGCTCCCTATTGACTTGCATAGTTTTTTTTCTTTCATGCTGTGGAAGTCAGTGGGGACCAATAACTGGTAGCCAACATTCTTCAAAATATACTCTTTTATGAGAAAGAAACTCATACAGGTTTGGAACAACATGAAGGTGAGTAAATTATGACAAAATGGTGATTTTTGGCTGAACTATCACTTTAAGCTCAACACTGGCCTGTGCCTTCTCATCTCTGTTAGTTCTCCAAATGAAAAATGTGTCATTTCTTAATGAATATAAGCACTGTAAATAATGATCTTGGGTGTTTGTTAAATTTACTTCATTAAATGAGTTAAAGCAATGCAATTTCTTGAACATGTTTCTAATTAATTTGATTGTGTCCAATCTACTTAAATATGTAAAACTAAACTTATTTTTTAGCAGAAATAATTAAACTGGGCAGTGGATGTTTAGTTCCCAGCATGCCTTGCTTAAGGATGGATCAGGAGAGTAATTGTTGAATTTAAGTGTTATCTGATGTGTTTTTGAGTAAAGAGAGGAAAGGCATATTAGTGTTTAATGTTCAGTTATGTCTGACGTTTGTGTTATGTTGAAGTTTTATGGTTACTGCGCTGAAGACTGGAGCGTGCGGTTGGGTTGTGAGCGGATATGTGAATTTGGGTTTTAATGCAGCATTAGTTGTGCTGAAGTCAATGCAGTGAAAAGTAACTTATTGTTCATTGCAGACATCTGCTATGTAAGCTACAGAAGCTATTTCAAACAAACAATGACAAATAAGACTTCATATTACCCACTTTTATAAGTAATTATAAGTAAATAATTAGTTGTGTAATTCATTGACAAATGTTAGGTAGACTTTACATAAGTTGTTCTAGTGTGTCACAGCTGTTTTATCTTTACGCAACGCATCTGATGAAATCCACCCACGCAAACCGAGGCTCCTCTAGCCACAGCCACTTTGTTCTTCTGTGCTTTGTTGTCAGACAGGCAGGTGGTGCACTTCATGCCGACAGCAGCGACCAGCAGACCAACACCGCACAGAAAGATGGAGGTGATCATGAAACCGCGAGCCGCCTGAACCTCTCCTGAGACACACACACACACACACACACACACACACACCCACCATAATTAACTATACCATCACTAACAAACACAACACACATAACAGAACATCCCCAATAACATATAACATAAACCATTCCATCAAATAAAACATAAAATATAACACATATAACATAATAAACATGTAACATAACAAAAATAACATACCATAACAACAATAAACATAACATAACATAACACATAATAAATAACATAAAACATTACGGATCACATCACAACATGTCACGTCACATAACGTAACATAACATAACAGCATCACAACAAAAATGTAAATGCACCGCTTAATCAAAAGCAAATGAGTGCCACTGATCATGTGACTTTGATTTTCTGTTCATTCGATTGTTATGCTGATCATTTGAAATGAACAGTTTTTTATAACAGTTTTTTACAATTTTTATGATACAGTTCTTAATATTTAGATCACTTTTTCAAAACTCTTCACACAGCGAGCACAGCATCAATCTATGTGGGCTAAACTGTGGATCATTTATCATTGCTTTGGCATAAAATGCATTCATTGACGACATCTGTCAAATTACATGAATTATTTTCTCACTTCGACACAAACAACACCAGCACTTTATGTACTAAACAAGCCAAGTGCACATTTTTTTTTTTATGTTTTTTACTTTTTTTTTTTTACACACTGTTTTCCAAACTGTTCAACTTAAGTTCAAAACCTAGCACAATACAAACATGAATAAGACCGAAATTAGCAACATTTCTACAGTGATAGCATATAGGAAAATATTCTGAATGTAACAAAATCAAATACTATCATAAGCAGATGCATGCAGCTGAACATATTCACAAGTGTTAGTCTTTCATTTTCATTACCATGTATACAAAAGGGAAAATCTTGGAGTCCTTCAGGTGTTTTTTAGCAAACTCCATGCAGGCTTTCATGTGTCTTGCACTGAGGAGAGGCTTCCGTCGGGCCACTCTGCCATAAAGTTCCGACTGGTGGAGGGCTGCAGTGATGTTGACTTTCTACAACTTTCTCCCATCTCCGACTGCATCTCTGGAGCTCAGCCAAAGTGATCTTTGGGTTCTTCTTTACCTCTCCACCAAGGCTCTTCTCCCCCGATAGCTCAGTTTGGCCGGACGGCCAGCTCTAGGAAGGGTTCTGGTCGTCCCAAACTTCTTCCATTTAAGGATTATGGAGGCCACTGTGCTCTTAGAACCTTAAGTGCAGCAGAAATGTTTTTGTAACCTTGGCCAGATCTGTGCCTTGCCACAATTCTGTCGCTGAGCTCTTCAGGCAGTTCCTTTGACCTTATGATTCTCATTTTCTCTGACATGCACTGTGAGCTGTAAGTCTTATATAGACAGGTGTGTGGCTTTCCTATTCAAGTCCAATCTGTATAATCAAACACAGCTGGACTCAATTGAAGGTGTAGAACCATCTCAAGGATATGGACAGCACCTGAGTTAAATATATTAGGGTCACAGCAAAGGGTCTGAATACTTAGGACCATGTGATTATTTCAGTTTTTCTTTTTTAATAAATCTGCAGAAATGTCAACAATTCTGTTTTTTTCTTTCAATATGGGGTGCTGTGTGTTCATTAATGAGGGAAAAAAATTAACTTTAAATGATTTTAGCAAATGGTTGCAATTTAACAAAGAGTGAAAAATGTAAGAGGGTCTGAATACTTTCCGTACCACTGTATATATATAATGATACATTCAATAGATGTTCACTGTTGCTCTAAGATGAAAATACCTGTCAAATGATTTACTTTAAAAAAAAAAAATCTTTACTTGTGCCCCAATGTATTATTATTATTGATTAATTCTCATCAATAATCTGATACAGTATTATTTATATTCAATTCTGTAGTTTTGTACTGTTTATTTTCTTTTTAAAATCTTTTTTGACTACTTTTACTTATTGTCTATTTGTATCAGTGTTATTTTAGTATCATTGAGATCATAGTTCTTAGGACTTTGAGTTAGATTTTATTTTTATGTTTTCAGTTTCCTTTTTATTTTATTCAAATGTTTTAGTAATTTTGTTGTGTTTTTAGTTTTGTCATTTTTTATTCATTTTTGTTGTTGTTAAGTATGTCTATATAGTTTGTATTCATTTTATTTCAGCTATGTTAGTACATCAAAATAAAACTAAATGAAAATGATAAATGTTGCATTGGCAACTAGCTAAAATAAACTTAAGTTTTAAATATGTTATTGTATTTCAGTAATGAAAATATGAAAATGTGTTTTTACTGCTGAAGAATTCGCGCTATTCGCCTGACTAGTCTGGACAAGAAGCGGGTCACACACACACACGCACACACTCATGCACACACACACAGAGAGAAACACTCATGCACACCACACCACACACACACACACACACAGAGAGACAGACAGACAGACACACACACAACACACACACAGACACACACACACACACACACACACACACACACACCACACACACCAGAGAAACACTCATGCACACACACACACACACACACATGCACACACACACACACACACACACACACAGAGAGAAACACTCATGCACACACACACACACACACACACACACACACACCCACACAGAGACACCTCATGCACACACACCACACCTGCACACAACACACGACACACACACACACACACATACACACCCCACACACCACCGATAGAACACTCATACACACACACACATATAAACACACACACACACACACACACACAACACACACACAGAGAACCACTCATGCACACACACACACAGAGAACACTCATGCACACACACACACACACACACACACGGTCGTGCTCCTACCTGGCAGCTGCAGTAAGGAGTCATAGACTTTGCACTGCATCTGTCCGGTGCTCTGATACACACAGGAGCGCCAGAGCCCCTCATATATGGCCTGCGCGGTGATGATGTTGTCTCCGGCATATGAGGACATCTTCCACTCGGCCATGGCCGTGGATGCGACGAGACCCAGGAGACCCAGAGAAGCCAAAGAGTAGCCGAGGAGCTGCAGCCCTGCGTTGGCCATTGCTGGAGTGAAGTGTGGAGTTCGAGCGTAGTGTAGTTGCTGCTGACACATGACTGAAACTCCTCCAGCATCATCATCATCATCATCCTCATCATCATCATCCTCACCTGCGCTGAAGCTCCACCTGAGAATCCTCACGCGCCTCCTACCGCACTCTCACACAACAGATAGAAGTGTTTAGCTTGTAGCAATAATGCAACTATTCTGTAACACTTTACAATAAGGTTCATTAGTGAACATGAGTGAACTACTGTAGTTAACATGAACTAAGCATGAACAATACTTCTACAGCATTTATTAATCTTAGCTAATGTTAATTTCAACATTTACTAATGCATTATTAAAATCAAAAGTTGTGCTTGTTAACATTAGTTAATGCACTGTGAACTAACACGAACAGCTCTATTTTCATTAACTAGCATTAACAAAGATTAATAAATACTGTAATCGTGCATTGTTTGTTCATGTTAGTTAATAATGGAACCTTATTGTAAAGTTGTTATTCTTTAGCTTGTGGCAATAAAAATAAATAAGCAACAAAATGTGTATAAATTAATTATATGTAATAATCAAATAAAATTAAATGGTATATAATATCATATGAATTTTTTTCTAAAGATGATTTTAACATGATCATGAGAAGAGCTTATAAAAGTGAAGAGCATGACCGCATCAGTCAAACCACTTTATTAGACATTAGTTAATAAGGTTACCTTACAGTAATCCAGCTAACTTTCTGGCAAGGTTCTTTCAAAGAGAACAAACGTTCTTCCACTACTGCTAATTGAATGTTATAATTAATTCATACATTAATTCAAAGCTTTTTGGTGTTTAATAATGTTCTCGAAACGTTATCACAAAAACATACATCATTCACTGTAGTTGGACGTTCATCTAACGTTTTTAAATATTACTACTTGTTTCAGAAAGTTAAAAAAAGAGCATTCAGAAGTAACGTTCTCATACCCATAATGTGTGCAAAACACTCAAATGGAATGTTAATGGCCCTCGATAAGAACATTAACAAACATATTCTGTTAGCTGGGAAGTTCTCATTAACATTATTAATGCATTAACATCGACAAACAATGAGAAATACATTTGTTACAGCATTTATTCATCTTTGTTAATGTCAGTAAATAAATGTTCACAGCTCATGTCAGCTCACATTCATTAAATAATATTAACAGATTTAACAGATGTATTAGTAAATGTTGACGTTAACATTAACTGAGATTAAAGAATACATGAATTAGAATTAGTTTTCATTGTTAGTTCATGTTAATTAATTTAGTTAAAAAATGAAATAAATGTCTGCACACTGAAACTACAGTACAGTGTTCCTGATGAAGATCTGACCGTGCACTGAAACATTGCACTGTTTGGAAAAAAATAAAATAACTAGAAGCTAATATACTGATAGATGTCAGGTTTAATGTGAATGCAGGGTTGTACACGTGATAAGGGGCCTGTCGACTTGATTTTGTTTAGTTATTAGACTTTCATAAACTAACAGAAGTCAGGTATGTGGAAATGTGATGTGGTTGTATCAGATGGATTTCATAACTCTGAAGACTGTGCTCCACAGAAAAACATATACTCTTCTGTTGCTCGGTTGTCTTTATGGGTCAATCTATAAGTCTTGAGATTAGGTCTAATGAAAGCTCCCTCTATCCTGTAGCTACCACTATATAATCATCAGATTTGTGAGAATTCATTATTAATGTTGAACTAAATGGATAATTATTTGACCAAGATGAATATATGTACTCTTTGTTTTACAGCAGTTTGAGGCGGCCGATCTACAAACCATGACTGAAGTCACAGATAGACCCGACCAATGACCGTCCGTTTACTCAGAGTTTATCTGAAAACCACAGACGTCGAAGTGGAATTTGCTTATTTCTACTCGAGCTGCATGTGCACAATAGAGCGGTAGGTAATCACTGTTTTACATATAATATTGCATATTTGCCGGGTGTTAAGTAATTCATTATGTTTTATTGTTAACAGTCAGGTTTAATTCCTTAGCATTAGTTAGGTATCGTGTGCAATCAACAACATTATTTTACAGCTTTTATTACTATAGGTTAAAGTCAATTCATACACATACTGTTATTAATTCATGGCATTTATACACGAATATTGAATTATATGTTAAAAATGTATTAGTTTATGTAGAATGAACAACAGTAGTTCAGCTGGTTAAGCATGTAATCATTGGTGCTAATAATCAAAGTCATGGGATTGATTTCTGAGGGAACGCACATGCTGATAGAAGTGTGAGTGTCTTTCAATCATCAAGACCTAGCGTGCATTTGATGACATCAAACATGTTTTCCTCTACTCACTGAAATGTTGTTATGTGCTCGTGTAAAAGCAAACAAGATCTTCGAACTGTTCTAAAAGTTAAAACTGCAAAAATCTATTCTTTTTGAGCACGAATGTACTCCAAAGAGACGCAGTGACTGAAAGTGAACTGTGGCTTTTCTTTTCCCAGAAGACATGAGCAAACAGTGGGCAGCGGTTGTACTCGTCCTGATTCAGCTTCACTGCTGTGATTGCTGTCCTGATCTGTGCCAGTGCTTCTCAGCTGTGAAGGCCGTGTGCTCAGACGAGTCCATGACAGCTTTACCTCTCAACATCTCAGCGCAGATGAGAGAACTGATTGTAGTGGCGTCGGGCATCACATTTTTGGACAGCCGTTCCTTCAGAGAGAACCTCACACTTACTAAGCTGGTCGTTCTCAGCAGCCTCGTGAAAAAGATCTCTCACGACGCCTTCGACCATCTGCTTGAGCTGCAGGAGCTGGAGATCAGTGGAAACTATTACTGGTTGACTTTTGAGGTGCAGACCTTCCGCTTGCTGGCCAACCTTACGAGACTGTTACTCAACAACAATAAGATCAGCACTCTGGATGCTGGCATTTTCGACTCTTTGCATAAACTGGAAGCGCTGCAGTTGAGGGGGAATGACTTGTCGTATTTGCCCAGGCTTCTCTTCCATCGTCTCCACAAACTGCAGGAACTCGACCTGTCCTTCAACCACATCAGCTCCGTCTCAGCAGATGTTTTCCAGAACAACTCTCTCCTGAGAGCGCTCTCGCTGCAGGCCAACACCATCTCACAGATTCCGGATGGGATCTTCACCCGCCTGGATCACCTGGAGGAGCTGAACCTCCGAAGCAATCTCATAAGCAACCTAAGCGCTGAAACGTTCCCGTCCGGTTTGCGGAAGTTGATCCTCAAGAAGAACGCACTGGCGCAGCTGCCCCACACCATCTTTCACAAACTGCATCACATTACGTATCTGGACTTGTCTCAGAATCAGCTGTCCGGAGTCCCTTCGGATCTCTTTCAGAACCTCTTCTCGCTGAAAAAACTGGATCTGTCTGAGAACCGGATTACAGCATTGCCTGGCTCTGTCTTCAATGGGCTGTTTAGTATAAAAGCCATCCATCTGCAGAAAAACAAACTGAGCTCACTGGAAGCGAACTTGCTGAAGGATCAGCATGATATAGAGCAGCTGTACCTGTCCATGAACAGCCTGCAGAGCATCCCACACGGCTTCTTCGATGACCTGGGCTTCCAGTGCTTGGTCCAGCTTCATGGGAACCCCTGGCGCTGTGACTGCGGGTTACAGTACTTCTTTGACTGGCTGAGGTACAACGAAAGGAACGTAGAGGATCTGACGAGGGTTTACTGTGAAGCTCCTGAGGTTATTCGAGGACACCGCCTGGTGTCTGTGGACAAGGAACAGCTCATCTGCGGGAAAAACTCCAGCTCTGAGTTCCAAGGCTCCTCCGTCCCAAACGTCACTGAGATCCCGGTTGATGGCGATGATGAAGGTGCGATACGTTGCTCGCTTCGAGAAGTCAAAGGCACAGCATCCATTCAGTGCAAAGTCACTAAATGCACAAGCGTGAAGTTTGAGGCTCTTTATGAATTTGATGGAAATAAACAGGAGAGTTTCATAAGTGAGTGGTCAGCGCCTGCGGGATGCTCCAACGGGACCGTTTAGTGCTTTCATTTAACAGCACATACTGTACAGAATGCTTAATGAGTTTCTGCTTTAGTTGTATAAATGTTTGGGGGGAATTTTTCTTCAAAGCATGTGATAATACATGTGTACCTTTAGGGAAGGGGTGTCTAATCCTGCTCCTGGAGAGCCAATGTCCTGCAGAGTTTAACATGCCCCAACACACTCACCCTGACATTTCTAGTAACCCAAAGGCCTTGAATAGCAGGTGCAGGTGTGTTTAAATGGAATTAGAGCTCAACTCTGCAGGTCAGTGGCCCTTCAGATGCAGGATTGGACCCTCAAAGGGACAACTTTGTACCCTATTTAAGCCTAGAAGTGACTACCCTACAGCAGTGCTTCTCAGACCCACATTTAGTAAGCCTCCCTCATCAGACACGTCTTGCATTCTCTGCTAATGAGCTGGTGAGCTGAATCAGGTGTGTTAGACATTCAAAATGTGCTGTTCTAGGGGGGTCGGCAGGACGGGTTTGAGAAGTTCTGCTTTAGAGTAGTAATATGTACCCTTAAGGTGCTACTAAAAACCTTTTAGGGGTAAATAAGGGACGAAGGTGTCCCTATAAGGGTCCTGCCCCAGTGACAAGCTGTTGTACCCGTAATGGTAAAGAACCCTTGACGAGCTTCCGCTTTAGTTTGCTTGGGGAGAATTTTTCTTCACATCATGTCATAATACACTCTCAGAAAAAGATGGAGCAGAAAACTTAAAGGGACAACTTTGTACCTTATCCACTGCTAAAAGGTGCATATCTTAAAGTAGTAATATGTAACCAAAAATTTAAAAAAGCTGAAAACGTCCTCAGGCCATCCAAGATCAGGGTGAATTTGTTTCTTCATCAGGTTTGTAGAAATGTAGCACTGCATCAGTGTCTCAGCAATGGGTGCTCTGCAGTGAATGGGTGCCGTCAGAATGAGAGTCCAAACTGCTGATGAAAACATCACAATAATCCACAGCACTCCAGTCCATCAGTTAACATCTGGAGAAGACAAAAGCTGAAACTAATCCAGCTTTAAGACGTTTTTAACTAAAGTCCATAATCCATAATAACACTTCCTCCAGTGAGTCAGTGTTCTGGTGTGAATCAGGAGAGAAATCTGCACAGATCAAGCAGCGTTTAAACAGCTCTAAACACATATGTGGCTGAATTTTGATGTGAGAGACAACAGCAGATGCATTTTTTCACTGGAGGAAGCGTTATTATGTATTATGGACTCATATTTTGAGTTAAAAATGTTTTACATTTTTGGTTACATATTACTACATTTCTACAAATCTGATGAAGACACAAACTCATCCTGATCTCGGACATACTGTCCCAGAATGCTTTGATGTAGAGCTGATTGTGTTCATCTGCCGTATGTTAATGACTAAGCCATGCGTAGGCCAGAGTCATCACAGCGGAGCAGCGTGCCGGATGAATCAATGAGAGATAAGAGAGGTGGATGAACTTGTTTTGTGGGGGTCAAAGTACAGTCATGAGACTGAACCACAACACAGTGTTTCAACAAGCTGAGTGATTCATGTGAAATATCCAGTAAGCATGCATCCCTTGCATTCATACTACTGTTTCATAAACCAATAAATAATAATGTGCCACTGGAAGTGATTTTGTGCTGCCATTGTGAGTTTATACCATTGTGGAGCTATGAAGTGTGATTTTAAACTTGTCTCGGATTGCACACAGCATGCATTAATATCAGGGCAGCTACGTCTGCTCGCTGCAGTCCCGTCAGCTCACTGTAGGTGGCGCACATGAGCAGGAACCAGCCTTCATCATGAGTAATTACACATTCACAGTGCAGGAGCAGGACATTTCAGCAGTAGATGCACATGAAGCATGCAGCACAGCAGATCTCACACACATCAGTGATGTTCTCCACTCGAGTGCTGCTCTCTGCTGTGGGGAACCGCAGTCAGTCATTAACCAGCTATCAGAGATCACCACACACAAAGCCATGTTATGTAATGCAGCATTCCTGCGCCTTCAGAAGACCAATGAGCGGCTGTCTTCAAGAGTCTGGCCAGAGGTCATGTGACTAACAGGGTTCGGTTACACGGACGACAGTGAACAGTAAACTGTGAACACTAGTGAGCCAGAGAATGGTTGTGCTGCTCAGATGCTGTTCTTTAATAACTCAGGGAGATTTAATGCTTGAAGAAACAACAATAGAGACAAACGAGCCAATAGTTGACATCCTGATGACAAGACATCTACACACTGAAAAGAGTTATTTTCTTACTTAGTATTTTTGTCTTGTTTTTTAGTACAAATATCCAAATCTTTAAAAAAAATAAAAATAATTACTCATCAAAACAAGTAAAAATATCTATCAATGGAGTCAGAAAAAAAAATTTAATTTAAAGGGAAAACAAGTTTTTGTTATGTTTTGTTTAGTTTTTCTTGTTTTAAACTAAAAATCTGGTAATTTGTATATTTTTTCAGAAAATAAGATGTAATATTTATTTTAAGTAATTTTGCTTCTCAAGTAAATGTGTTTTGGTAAGAATGTTTAGATATTTATACTGCACAACAAGACAGAAATACAGAGTAAGAAAACGTTAGCATTGAGATCTGAGCACAGAGACGTCGTTGAGATATTCAAGAGACGTTGTGATTTTCTTTTCTGTTGGAATGAAAGTGTGTACAAATGTGTGTTATTTATTTTCTTGATTTATATTTATATAAAAATAGGGGGAAAAAAACTTGGATAAAAGTTTATTAGGGCTATTAGTACTTGTTTAGTTTTAGATAAAATCAGACAAAATTTTTTTTCATATTTTGTTATATTTATTTAATTAGTAGGTTTTGTTTGCTTATTATTAAAATCTGTAAAAAAAATTTAGTGTTATTTAAAAATATATATATTTTTTTTATTTATTAGTACGTTTTGTTTCTTTTTAGCTGAACTAAACTTCAAAAGTTTTTTAATTTTATTTTAATATATTTATATTATTATTTTATTAGTACTTTTTGTTTTCTTAGTTTTATCTCATTGGGATTGTTCGCTGAAGTGATGAGCAGTTTTTAATGACATTGTGTTCTGATCACATGGATTAAAGTGCGTTAGTGTTTTGTACTTGAATACTCATACAGTTATCAGTTCTGTCATTGTGTGTGTGTTTGTTGTGTGTGTGATGTGTGTGTGTGTTTGTGTGTGAAAGGCCTCTGCTGTTATTGTTGATTCCCTTCCCCCACTCCACGCATGTGGATGTGTTTGTGTGTGTGTGTGTGTGGTGTGTTTTGTGTGTGTGTGTGTGTGTGTGTGTTGTGTGTGGTGCTGCAAAGGGCAGCAGAGAAGGGAGTGGGAGAGGAGAGGTAGAGGGTGGATGATCCGCAACTTGCGGGCCGTCTTTCTTTTCACTAACTCTGAGTTTAGTTTAGAAGAGTCTGAAAAATACTATGAAAAAGCAATGACTCCGAGCAGCAGTGATCCTGACTAAAGTCTGAATCCTCAGCACCAGTCTGCAGCGTACAAAATTTACAGCTAAACTATGACGAGGTGAAGTGAGTTTCCCTCTCGTCTGCTAACTCTCCACCAGACAAGGTAAGCTCAGCTCTCTCTCTGTATTCTCCATGAATCAGTCTCACTGCATTCAGGGCTTTTATTGGTTTTGGCTGACAGCTGTATTTAGTGGCTAACTGATTGTGTGTGTGTGTGTGTGTGTGTGTGTGGTGTGATTGCACTGATTGAATAAAACAGCAAACGTATGTGAAAGAGCTGCGTGTTGCTTTTCATTCTGTAGGAGCAGTTTTCACTTTTCTGCCGTGGGGCGGCTCACAGCTTTCTCTTTCAAAGCTCGATGAGGTTCTCAGTTACGTCTCATTGAGTATCAAAGGGTTTTCCCCCTAAAAACCCCAAGACACAGTGTCTGTAATGTCATCCAGTAAGAGTTGAGAGTTATATAAAGAACTCAGTGACTTGTGTTTGCAGGCTTTGAGATCTTCTTTGAAACCCGGGGGGGGGGGGGGTGGGGGGGGGGGGGGTGGGGGTGTGGGGGGGGGGGGGGGGTGGGGGGGGGGGGGGGTGTGGGGGGGGGGGGGGGGGGTGGGGGGGGGGGGGGGGGGGGGTGGGGGGGGTGGGGGGGGGGGGGGGGGATGGGGGGGGGGGGGGGGAAATAGGGGGGGAGGGGGGGGGGGGGGGGGGGGGGGGGGGGGGGGGGGGGGGGGGGGGGGGGGGGGGGGGGGGGGGGGGGGGGGGGGGGGGGGGGGGGGGGGGGGGGGGGGGGGGGGGGGGGGGGGGGGGGGGGGGGAAGAGGGGGGGGGGGGGGGGGGGGGGGGGGGGGGGGGGGGGGGGGGGGGGGGGGGGGGGGGGGGGGGGGGGGGGGGGGGGGGGGGGGGGGGGGGGGGGGGGGGGGGGGGGGGGGGGGGGGGGGGGGGGGGGGGGGGGGGGGGGGGGGGGGGGGGGGGGGGGGGGGGGGGGGGGGGGGGGGGGGGGGGGGGGGGGGGGGGGGGGGGGGGGGGGGGGGGGGGGGGGGGGGGGGGGGGGGGGGGTTGGGGGAAATTCTTTTTTCTCAGGAGAAACATCTGATATACATAGCAATGTCTCTCGATTGACTCAAGGAATAATCAGATGTTTGTGATGTGTGGCTAAAGAAGAGAGACACTGCTGTCCTCAGGGTTAGGGCATTTAATGACAAGTACTGTGTGGAGATTTACTCCCAGGAATGTTTGTCTCACACTCACACACAGACACACACCCACACACACCACACACACCACACACCACCCACCCACACAAATACCACAAAAAACACAAACACAGACACACACAGACAGACACACACACACACACATACACACACACACACACACACAAATACACACTTTGTGCTATTTCAGATTTTCAATACACTCCATTCTGTGTGATTTATAAGCGTTTTGAAAAGTGGGGACATGGGGTAATGTCCTGAAAAGTCACCTTCTCCTTGTAATAACTGTCATACCTTTGTCATTATACACATTTATTTCTTCATTTGGTCACAAAAGCGCACACAGCCTCACACACCCACACACCACACACACACACAACACACACACACTCCAGCATGTCCGGTCTTTACATCTTCACTATCATCAGAGCCACTATTCATTGACGATCTATGATTTCTCGTTTTTTGTTTGGGGAAGGTGGGAGGGGGGGGGGGGGGGGGTTTCTGCAGATCCTCTGTTAGTCTGTCAGACTGCTCTTTCTCATCTGAATCGGCTCTCTTGAGTCTTTGTGTTACAGTAATAAATCACAGTCACTCGCCTCGCTTAAATGAGGAACATATGTAATCCATTACAGCGGGAAGGAGAAAGAAAGAGAGGGAACGTTTCAGACAAAAGACAGAGAGATGAAATGTAGCGTGTGTGTGATTGAGTGTGTCTGATGCAGAGATGGAGGGGTTAAAGAGATCTTGACCGCGTGAAGAGAAGCAGTCATTTAAAACAGCTCCAGAAACCGACAGGAACCTGTGGATGGTTTCTGCTCGTGGTCTGGACCTCAGCGCTGCTATTTCTGACAGGATCCTGATGCTGGATATACAACATGAACACCAGATTATTTCCAGAACACGTTAGACATTCTACTGACTACAAGTAACTTTGCAACTGCATGTCAACTAACTCTCACTAGAGTATTAGTAGACTGTGAGGTTAGGGTTGGGGTTAGTAGAATAAGTTGACATGGAGTTGCACTTATAGTCAGTAGAACATCTAAAGTGGACTATCGAACCCTGACAGTTCAAAGACAGTCCGTACGTGAGTCTCATTTCCAGCATGTCCCTCCTCGTCTCAGTCACTTCACACTATGGCTTGAAGATCATCAGTCAAGCCGTTCTCATCCGTCGTCCACGAAGTTTACTATGGTAGCACAGAGAGAAGTAACTCCAAACACTCTATTTGAGGTGGCCATGTTTAGTGCCCTTAGCGGTTCTTCAGCAGTGATGCTGGGACAATTAGAGTCTCCAGAGTCGCTCTGCTTCTGTGACTCTTTTGAGCGTTTATGTGTGTGACACCACCTCCATCCATCTCCATTAAGTTATAGTTATTCAGTTAATCTACAAATACTCTCAATTATTTCTCCAGTTAAGGACAACGGGACATATGGTCAGTTAGAGTGTTGGTTGTCCTTTCTGATGATCATAGTTGCTTACCTTTAATGCACCATACACTACTGTTGAAAGATCTGTGGTCAGTAAATAAAAACTGAAAAATTTAATACTTTTATTTAGCAAAGATGCTTAAAATTGATCAAAAGTGACAATTTAAAATGCTACAAAAGATTTCTATTTCAAACAAATGCTGATCTTTTGAACTTTCTATTGATCTGTGAATCCTGAAAAATAAAATGTATCACAGTTTCCACAAAATTATTGAGCAGCACAACTGTTTTCAACATTTGATAATAATCAGAAATGTTTCTCGAACAGCAAATCAGCATATTTATTGATTTCTGAAGGATCATGTGACACCTGAGACTGGAGTAATGATGCTGAAAATACAGCTGCACATCACGGGAATAAATTACATTTTAACAGAGATGCACATAGAATACAGCTGTTGTACATTGAATAATATTACTGTTTTGCTGTATTTTGGATCAAATAAATGAAGTTTTGGTGAGCAGAAGAGACTTCTTTCACAAACACTGAAAACTCTGAGCAAGCCCAAACTTCGTAACGGTTGTGAATGAAAGCGTCTGTCGATCGCAGTGTTTCGGCTGTAGTGTGTGTTCAGGTGGGTCACCTGCTTTCTCAGGTGTGGCTTCAGATTTGTGAGCTGTCAAGCAAAGTCTCTGAAGCAGTTGTTGTGTGAGATCTGGCCATCTGTTTCTCTTCTCTCATGTGACGGTGAGTGTTGTGTTTCTCATGAATGTACATCTCGTCTGATATGCTGAGGAGACAAACTCGCTTCACATTGTTCTCTTTTCTTCTTCCTTTAAGCTAATAGTCATCTCACTAGTACCTACGGTGTTTGGACACGTGTTCACTGAAGTACAGGGGTTAGGACACACGTCTGCTCTGAACATGTTGTGTGGGTTTGTTCCTGCTCTTGTGTGTTTGATGTAGCTGAAGGCGCTGCTGGTGGAGCTTGTTTTTACAGGCCCGGATCTCAGCACGCGCGCTTTCAATCGGTTCTCATGCCTGCAGGAGCTGGATCTCTTCCTGAGGCCGACACACCTTGATCCAGGCACGGTGGGCCTGCAGAGACACGTCTGGAGGAGCCGCTGCGTTACTCGAGAAACCGCTCCTCTTTGACCTCAATGATACAACACATTCAGTGTCGAGGAATGAATGAAGCTCATATTGCCCTTCAGCAACAGTTATGGCCTCCATTCAGCTCCTGATGACTCAATCAGGTCCTCCTCAGTGGCTTGTCTGTATTGTGCTCCATATACTCCAGAACATGAAGCTGTCAGACAGACCACATCAAACAGGTTTTCAGGGGTGACTTCAGTAACTCCAGCTCTTTCTCACATATGCTTGAGCTCCAGCTCAGTGATGAAGTCGTCTGTCAGTCTCATCGTGATGTTTTGTTTTAGTGTGACGTCTTCTCACTTCTCCTAGTGAAGGTACGACAGCTTGTTATAGTTTGTGAGACCTCGTGGTACATTGACCACACATGTGATCAATGAGAGCACAGATACTGTGTTTTGACAGCACAGAGATACTATGAATCCGGATGTTTGCTTTTATGTTTCATTGAACACAAGAAACACCAGATAAAGTAACTGCACAGCGTACAAACACATCATGCTGTCAGTGGTCTTCTGTTGTTTTGAATGATCTGGCCTACAGTATATTGATAATGAGTTATTAGTATTCATAAAATGTACTAATGTAAGTTAATGTAAAGTGCTGTCAGTCTGAGTTCTCATTTAATAATATGCTGCAAAAGCAAAGTGCTCATTTTGTTTCAGCTGACGGTCTGGTGTTGTTACATTTTGATGACCTTTTGACCCCAACATCAGCCACATACTCAGTTTTGGGGAAAATCTAGACAGAAAACTCAGATTTATGTATATTGCATACACTTTGCAAGGTTTGCATCACCTCCCCCTTCAGATGAACTGAAGCACTGTGAAATAATTCTGCATTTCTACTTTTTCTCCACTCACACTAAAGTGCCTAAATGCTACGCAGTGATTTTGAAAGTGACTGGAGGCATGTATTATATGGATATATCCTTTCACAAACAGGCTCTGATGAGGGAGATGGCTGTGTGGTCAGTGTTGTGTTAAGCAGAAGAATCTGAGATGGTCAACAGATAAAGCTCAGCGGATGAAGCCGCTCCAGATCCACAGGAAGTCCAGAGATCTCACTGGATAATAATAATAGTAACAAAGAGAACAGATGGACAGAAATGTTATGACAACAAAAATACAACTGACAAATGTTTGAGGAGAAGGGTAGTTTATAAAGGTTTCCATTTGTTAATAGCAGATGATCTGGATGATATCATTATGAAGGGTTTAAAGATTCATGAAATGAATCAGTTCTTTTGAATCGGTTCTTTTCTATCTAAAGGTGTGAAGTTGTTCGCGATTCGATCTGATTCATTCAGACAGTTCACTCACTCTGTGAATCATTGTGAATGACTCTGTACTGCAGGTGGACACTATGTTTTGGTCTTGTAGATCCAGTGTGGTGTATGAATACTGGAATAATTGTGAATATATTGCAGTACCATACTGCAGCGTGGTACAACCACAGCAGGCTACTTTTCAGGTGATTATAAGAAACTTAAAGAAGTACACTTTAAAAAGAGTAGCCTACTTATTACGGAAATAATAGACTTTAAAAGAATACCCTGACAGCACACGTACATCACAGAGATGTCTGTTAGACGTCTATAGGATGTTTTCTATCAGATGTCAAATAGACGTTTAGAAGATGTCTTTAAGATGTTTATGATTTAGAATGTATGTGTTTATCCATTATTTTGATTTCAAATCCAAACGTTGTTGGTGAAAATGCTTTTTCAGCATTGTGATTTCCTTTTTTGCACAGAACAGTAACACAATGTATTCACTCTAAACGCAATAAATATAAGCAACGTATTATTTAACACGTTTTACTTCTAGATTTATATAGCTAAGTTGCTCAAGCAAGTGGCAAAGCATTTAAACATAGCCTAGTCTACTTTTCTTACGTTATCACAAACATTTTCAATTCAATCTCACAAATACAGAAACAGCCGGCTCTCGAATATAGCTTTGCTCTAAAATCTTTATTGCAAGCAGTGCTGTAGTGGTGCCTGGAGAAGTGGGTATACTCTTAATTTATGCCCCCAGTTCATCCCCAGCTAAGGATGAACGCCCTGTGTTATAAACAGTGATTTGTAAGACTAGTCTTGCTTAGTTGAGGTTTCTTGTGGGGGGACCCCCAAAAAATAAAGGGTGGTCCCCAAAGTTTCACGTATTTGCATATTGTCACTTAACTTTTGCTGCTTGACTTCTCGGAGTATGGATCATTATGATATTAAAATTTGCCAAAGAAGAGGTGCAGATTTTGCAATAATAAAAAAAAAAAGCTCTGCTCCTGTGTTTCACGGACATACAGTGATGGGCAAATGGGAATTTGGAGCCCTGACACAGGAGCGTAGCCATCATTTCAGAAGTGAGGGAGACAGAAATGTCAAATATAATAATACCTTTTTTTTTGTTGTTGGTCTAATTGATAGGTTTTATTATTATTATTATTATATTATATTTTATGTATTATCTATCTTTTACTTTTAATGAAAAATAAAATACACTGCTAGACAATAACCAATAATTTGTATTCTATAATATTTTTTCCTATATTTTCCTAATGACAATTTTATGATTTGTTTATATGCAAACACTTTTTCCATTTTTAAATAAGGCAGAAGATATATTTTATAGTTTCCATAGCCTACAGTAATAAATGCTATGTCAATTAGCACTGCATTATTCAGATGCTTTTTTAATCACTTGGAGATGACCTGAAAAACACACATGAACCTCATATTGTCGCAGTCGTGTGTTTATTGTCTTCACGTTTCATTAGTCAAAACGTTTCTTTTTATTCAGTTAAGCTACAGCAGACATTGCTTTGTCTACAGCGATCGCTGGATCCCAGAGATGGTCTTATTATTGGGAGATAAGAGGGTCTGTAGTGCTTACCATTGGAGAAAGTGTAATGGTAATCTTGGATCATGTGTGCCTTGATTGCCAATCACATTACAGCCTTGACGTCACTGAATTTCAGTCAGAGTTGAGCGACAGTCAATCGCAGTTTACAGACACCATAGGAATGAATGAAAAGTGCTGTAAGCTGAAAGTCCATGACTTCTCTTATAAAACGGCATCTGTTTCAGTCTAAACTCTAAAAATAATTCAATCCAAAAGTATTGTTTGGTGTAAAACATGTTGAAGATTAGCCGATAGGCTGTCGATTCATTAAATGATAAGCTGTTTCCAGGGTGCGAACTACGGGGGAGCTAGAGGGAGCTCGGCTCCCCTTAATAATACATGGGCTCCCCTGAAAACATGATTTGTGAAATTTTGGGGGGGCTCAAAAAATATTGACAATGTGTTAATTTGACGTGCATCTTCAGTTTTGTGTAATGTGATCATCGTGGATTATTATGTGTAAAACTGCAAAAATATCATTCATTCATGCATGATGACGATTAAAACCTAATTCACTTCAATAAAGATAACTATACATGCTATTCTTGTCATGAGGATCAAGGTGTGGGGCACTGCGGTGCAAATTCCACTCATGTTTAGTACATGTTAACTCAAAGATTCGTAGAAAAAATATAAACGTTGGAGGCCGTTGATCTGCGCGCAAAGTCCTTGAAATCCATTCTGCATTTAGCATCATATAGCATCATATAAGCCCCACTAGGCCCAAAAAACGAACAAGGCAGTTTAATTAAATTTGGGTTTACTAAGAATTGTGTATGATGCGTTAATAGCCCACGGCCACCCCCCCCCCCCCCACCCGATTCACCTGCTGCAAGCCCTGTTAGCACACCTCCCGCCGGGGAGATAACGCAAGAGGAAGCTAAAGAAATAAAGTCCTCTCTGGCTGAAGATGGTGATGGTAACAGCTCGTCAGAGGCCGGTCACGAACCTAACCCCTCTTGCTCCTCTCTCCTGTTAAACTGGAACAGCCAGCAATGGAGAGACTGGAAGAGCCGATATACATGGCTTTTTGTTAAGGATGGAAGCTTGGGGTGCATTGCTTGTAGGGACGAAAAAACCTTCTTCTGTCTGAAAAGGTACCTGGCACGCTCTTGTCTGAGGAGTGGATTAATGAGGAAGTAAGCAGCACTGCTCAGAGCAAGTTGCAAAAAAGGATATAGAAACATAGGGACAGCATTGCACACAAGAGGGCCGTTGAAGTGGCATTGACTAAGCAAAAGGCGATTCTGCCAAATAAAGTAATTGAGGTGAATTCCAAATTAATGGAGGAGACCGCAACATCATTCAGGTCCGCCTATATGGAGCTAAGGAAAGGCTGTCTTACAGAAAGCTCACCTCTTTAATGAAGCTTCAGGAGGGTGTTTCTTAGTGACAGTAGGCGCAAAGAGCATCGGGGAACTGTCTTTGTAGGCAAGCGCACGAACACCCAACCCCCTTGTTATAAAAATAAAAAAACAAGTATGCTCCCCCAAAGTCCACGGTATAGTTAGAACACTGGCTGTTTCCTCACAAAAGCTGTATTCAAGCACTTGTAAGCACTTATCCATACAATTTGAACATCCAGTTAAAAACAAAAACAGCCTCTGGTTTCTCCCTGCATAACGCACACGACGGACATTAGCACTTTAGCCGGACGCTTTTTTGGCTAAAGGTTGTAGGTTTGCCTTCCAGTGGCTTTTCTGGATGCCTTTATCGAGATCTGAGCATAGTCATAAGTTTTATCTCTATGAGTCTGTTTTGGACTCTCTGAGCAAGAGCGACCTCCGGCTTCGAGTGTGAATGAAACACACATGAGAGTGTCCTGAGTGTCTTCACTGGGTGTTCAGGGAATATTTGCATTTATTCACATGTGATTGGATTAGCTACTCTTGTGCTGGACTGTCATGATGCAGGACACGACTGTATGAAGCGCATCAGAGGGGATTTAGACGTGGCTTTACGCTGTACACCTGCATATACCCTGCACTACACCACTGATCACAAGCAATCCTTGTAATCCAGCCTAAACTTTAACTGTCAAAACAATGTGATGGAATTTTATTGCCATGTCAATCAGGGTTGATCAGGACCATTTTTAACTCCTTAAAACAAAATAAAGATGACAAAAGAATATAAAAAAGATACATTTCCCAGGAAAACAGATCAAATCAGGGCAAATACATTAAAGAGAATTACCAAATATAAATGTCGAGGTAGACAGCAGCCAATGTCAAAATGGCAATCAAGAAAACTGATACTCTCTGAAAAACACGTGCATCATTTTCAGTGTCAACATTCAGAATAAGCTCATTTAAATGGAAAAAGTGCCCAGTATAAGTGTTCAGGTGCAACATAACTAGCAGGTATTTCACACTCTGTGTCATTCATTGATGCATACTGTACGATAATTACCTTACCTTCATGAAGTACATATTGTAGAACATAATACAGAACTTTGCACAGTCAAAACTAATCTAGTCTAGGATATACCAGTCCGGAGCGTTAGGGTTAGGGTTAGGGTCGCTCTCACACTCTTTACCGTCTCACTTATATTTAGACCACTCTGGCATTGTGATCACTTGAATTAACAGCGTTCATCATGCTAAAAACCCCTCACTCATGAGATCCCTATCATTGGCTAAAAGTGGTGCATCAACATGTACATCTTTATATGTAATTTCACAATCACTTCTATTGTCTTTGAAATATGGTTAAAGTACTGCTGAATGTACCGACAAGCATTTATGGTAAATAAAAAAAAACTATACGTTAAGGCCATTTTATCAATACTGTTGTCAGTATTTAAATATAATGTGTAACCATTCGGCAACTTTAAGTAAATTTAAAATATTACTTTAAACGATCTAAATACGTTAAACATTATAATCAAGTACTTGTGCTTTAGTATGTTAGTCAACACTTTAAAATAAGTGTCCTTCTTTTAAAGCCAAGATACCACTAGATAGTAAAACATAATGATTAAAAATTAACTTCGGACACTTTACAAAGCGCACTTTTTAAAAATGTACTTCATTTTGTTAAGAGTGTTCTTTCTTTAAGTACATTTAAGTGGGCCTGTAGGTCATACTATGGTATATTTCGCAAGTAGACCCCGTCCCCCCTCCTCCCCCCAAAAATACTTTTGAAGATTTGAAGTACACTACAAGTGCACACTCCGCACACTTCAGTTCCACTAAAGCCTCGTTCAATGGCACAGCGATATGATCCCATTCATTTTCAGTTCTGCCGAGTGACACGGTGTATGTGTCTGCAGTGATGCTGCGATGTTGAGAAATGTTTAACTTAATGCAGATGGAGAATACTTGTCCTGTCAGCACTTTACTTGTTCTCTGTGAGTTTGATATTGTGTGTGCTCATTTTCTCGCCAGTTAAGGTGTCTGTAGTCTGCTCGCGGGCTAACCCAGCCCCTTCTTTCGCCTCCTCCGTGTCAGATCAGCAATGGCAGGGCGGGAAAGGACACTAGACTCACCTATTGTGAGGAGCGCCATTACTTATCGTCCTGTCCTGCCCTACAAACTGCTCCTCCGCGAGGTTGAGAAGTACCCTGGCCACATGAGACGTGACCGCAACACACGCATGCTCAAGTCCAAACACACAGACAACTATCTGGTGAGGATCCGTTACGCTTTCACACAGGAGACACGCTCTCTGATGTGTTTCTGTCATCACGTCATGCATCATGGGCTTTTTAACTCATCATCATTTGATTTCCAGGTGATCAACCTGTCAGAGAGAAAGCAGGAGCTCACTAAGATGAACCCTAAGGTGCTGTGGAGGATCTGCTTTATTAGTGCAGCTACAGAACAAGTCTGGAATATGATGTCAGTGTTTATTTGAACTGTCTCCTCAGACTCTGGACACGGGATGGCCGGACTTCCGAACGGTCTCATCATTGTCCTGGATAAGACGTGCAGAATTCCTTGTCAAGCGCCATAGTGAGAAATGAGCCTGAACGCCGCATCCCGCTCTGGGCCGTGGTGGTCATCAATGCAGGGCTGAGACTTAACTCGGGACCCATTCGTTCAAAGCAAAATGTTTAGCCCAGGGAGGAGCTGCGTCATCATTCCGGGTGTGTTTGGCAGTGTGTGTTGTGTGTCAGTAATGCATGACTCTCTTGATTCACCTAGGTACTTTTCTTCTCGGAAGCGGACCTCCTACAGGACGGCAGGTCATCCCCCTGCTTTGCTTCATTTCTACCAGGACGTTCTTCCGCCCATGGTACCTTACACCTCTTCCACGCTCCGACAGATCTCCAATCTCAGTCATTATCACGGAGGCAGATCAACCGTTCGTGATCTTTCTCAGATCAGCACCGTTCTGTATTGCGGGATCTTTTCCTTTCCCCCTAAACATCATGCTCGGCATCATTGCTGATTTTTAGTTCTCTGTCAGCAAGGAACCTTCCAGGTGGTAGCGAATCACACTCACCTGGAACTTGTTACCCCTTAACCGGAGCTTCTTCTACTTCATTTAAAGGGTTAGTTCACCCAAAAATGAAAATTAGCCCCATAAATTACTAGACCTCAAGGCCATCCTAGGTGTATGTGACTTTCCTTCTTTCAAGAAATCCAGTCGGAGTTTATATTAAATCCTTGTCTTTGATCTTTCCACACGCGTATTCATGGTCCACTCAGCGGCGCTGTTGCATGCCTCAGTCCAAATCTAGAAGTTAATAAAAAGCGCTCAGCCATAAAAAAAAGTGTATCTCAAACAGGCTCCGGGGGTGGGGGGGGGGGGGGCTGCAAACACAAGCATCACTGTACGCCGAATCGATGAGGTTTTGTAAAGGAAAAATTCCAATATTCAAAACGTACATAATACGGGAATCTAGCTTGCGCAGCAGTGTACACAGGCAGATTCCGGCGAAGCATGAAGTTTGCCTGAGCGTCCTTCCAGCGTCTGGTGAACTGCGCCGACCGCCCCTTTCCTCCGCTTTTCCTCCGCCTTCCCTTGCTCTTTCAGTCCCTCCCGTGCTAACCCAATTCACACACCGTTCCTTGCTTACACGACACCCCACGTCCCCTCTCCCACCTTTTTCGTTCATACTTGGCATAGGCAAGCAATATGTTTTATCCCTTACTTTACCCAAAGCAAAACCCAGTCTCCCCTCTCTCGGCTCGATATCAAAATTTCCTTCCGACACACTTCTTTATTTACAACATCATTGTTTTGTACCTTCTATATACCCGGGGACCTGTTGTTTGTGTTTGATTCTATCCGTGCGCTTCCGATGGTCGTCACTTCCTGATGCACGTGCTGCCACCCTTTCTTACCATGCGCAGCGTTTTTCCCACCCCCCTTTACGCGCATATCACCACTCATCTCTCATCTCCCGCCCGGAGTGTTCGGTGTACAATCTGCGGCGCAAGCTACAGTAAAGTGTTATTACATTTTGGCATATGGATTTGTCTTTACCAAAAATATGTCAGTCTGAAGATTAGGCTACAGGCAGGCAACTGTGTTCGACACACCCCCCCCACCCCCCCCACGGTCCAGCCGTTTTTTAGGGCATGGGCGCTTTTTACTTTTAACTTATTTGGGATACTGCATGCAACACCTTCTGAGGCATGAAACAGCTTCTTGACAGGCAAAGACAATTTTTAATGTAACTCCCGACTGGATTAGTCGGAAAGAAGAAGTCACATACACCTGGATGGCCTGAGGGCGAGTAATTTAAGGCTAATTTTCACTTTTTTGGGTTGAACCTAACCCTTACTTTTTTTTTTTGTGGTGTTAAATCAATTCATTAGTTTGATTCTGTGGATATATAAAAGCAATAAGCCCCACAGAAGGGGCTTCTGCTTCGCACATACCTAACAAGCCGCCCCTTAGCTATTATAAATCCACTGTAAACCATGGTTTCACAGGGCTTATTGCTTTTATAAAACAAGGTTATTCCATATACGTAGTAAGGTTTCACAAAAAAAACAGAGCAAATAAAGTGTAATATTAATAAAAACATTATTCTTCAGCCAAACAATATAGTTCCTCAGAAATGGTTGTGGTTCCAACAAAGTGATTGCCGAGCAACACACAAACGTAAACAAAGCTGTGTGTTACTTTGTAGCGTCATTTACAACAGCTTCGAACGCGGCTCAACAAATCCGAATCAAGCACCGGAACTATCCCACTTTATAACATTAATTTATAATTTTTTATATATATTTTTTTTGCTTAGGGCCCATTTCTAAAATACTTTGGGCACTTTTCTAACTCTTAACAAATTTCTCCTTACCATCTCTCAGTTGGAACAGCAGTTAGTTTAACATTCTAAATATTACAAAACTACCAAGAAAAACCTTCATATCGTCTCAGATTTAAACCCTTCTGTAACTTAGTAAAGTGATTCAACAAAACAAATGAACATTTGTAACACTAATATGGCATTACAAAACGGAACTTAAATCAGGCAGATTAGGCAGGGTAAATAATATTCGACATCACAAGAATGGACACTGTGTAGTGTTCTCAGATTCCCTGCAGATAAATGTTTCACACTCCGTGTTTCATTTTACAGCACAAATATTATTTCATAAGTTTCCCTTTTGTATAGCAGGTAAATGAAATGGAAATATAAAGACTTGTGTAGTGTTCGAGTGAAATAATTGTTTTGATAGTATTTCGATGTTTTTTTAGATTTGGAGATATATTTCAATACTGTATACTGTTAGGGACAATTTATGTTTTATTCATTTTTGTATAATGTGGGTTTGACTTGGATTAAAGTTTGTAAAGAGCATGTAACATGCTCAATTGGCCTGTAGTTCATGAGGTTGGTGTATTATGTGTAGCTGAGTGAGTAATATTAGTGGTAATTTGACCGATGTAGGCATTGAAGGTGTTTTGTGCAAATCAGTGATAAATGATTGCCAGTCTTATCCACACCTGATGCTGTTGTGAGGTCAGACTGCCTTAATCGATTAATCATCTCGTTGCTGTATGCTTTTCAAACCCAACTAAAGTGTTAAAGTTGCTGTGATGTGATAGTGGCCAAGGTCTGCTGTGGATGTGAATGCCGCCCCGGTGTGCATGCCCCGAGCGACTAGTAGTTCGAGATATCTTGTGGAACAGGGCCGGATCGGCTTTAGAATACGCTTCGCCAATGAGGACGGTTCTACAGTCGACGAGTAGCGGTTTCTGCGTTGATGACGCAGCCGTCTCAGAGAAGAGGTGATTCACTTCATCATGAAACCACGTCCTGCCGCTATGCACAGGGCCCTCTGTGTGATGGATCTAGAATAACCTTCTTCGCAGGTCACCCTTCCACGGTTATCAAGTATTTCTGTGTGGGACTTTACATTTTATATTGGCGCTCCAAGGGCTCGAGTATACAAAATACGCAATTGCTGCAGAGGATAGGTTATATGATGATTTATTCTGCGCTCTGTAATGACCAATCAGGAGATCTTTCTGACAGTAGAGCAGCCAGCGTGGAACAAGAGCATGGCGAGAGTACCAAAGATATAGACCTTGAAAAGAGATGATGAAATATGCATGTACGGGTCGCTCCTATATGACTCCACGAGTAATAAGATGAAGAAGTGCGGTTGAAAGTGACTCCCAGGACGTATATCATTGTGCACGTGATATGGGACAGCAGCAGAAAAAGACAATGAAAACAGAGATGCACCTCAGACGATGCTGACAGATTGTGTTCACGGGGCAGGGCTTGTGCAGGATCATTCACTATCGCAAACTGAAAGGAACAGTTGAAAAGAATAAGCAACTTCATGAAAACAAACGGTCCTCAAAACGAGGTACAAATGAGCGAGAGGATCCAGAGTTGAGACTCTAAAAAACATGATGTGCTGGAGAGATCAAAGGTAAAACAGCTGCGCTGCTTCCGGTCCAGAAAAGTGGTCATTCTGGCAAGATATTACTGCAGTTATGATGATGCTTACTTGTCAAAATCAGTCAGAGAGTGTGACACGAGAAGCTCCAGGCTGAGAGCAATGTCACTCACAAGAGCTGATTGATATTGGAATAAAATAGACATACTGAACGACATCTCTCAATCAGAGACAGAAGACGTGCAGTAGGACAGTTTTAGGACAGAGTACCTCATAAATGAGCACACATGATTCTTCTGTGTCAGATGAAGCTCTTCTGTTTGTTCAGGTACGTGTGGATCCTCAACAGTCTCTTGAGCGGCTCCATCAAGATGAACACGTCTCCTCTCTTCCTCCACTGCATCATCATTCATGGCGTCCCTCACTTTGACCCTGCAGGAGGTCAGTGCTCTTCTGGACTGCATGTGGAAGCATGTGCATCATGTGTTCGAGTTAGTTCACAACAGAAGAACGTGCTGGAAAGACGTATTGAACCTGAGGCTTAATCTAATGTGACTGCTGCTAGATCTTTCTTCAATAAAAGCTTTAAATCAGCTCAACACTTAAAATCCAGTGCTACAACAGCCAGAATTGGAGCCGTTTTAAGAATAACCCGTTCTTTCTCTTGCATCGTGATGTTTTGCAGTGTGTCAGCCGTATCTGAAGGTGTATCAGGGGACGCAGGTGGTCTATGTCTCAGGAGTCTAGTGAGTTCATTTTATTTATTTTTATCTTTTATTTATGCCTCTATATATTTTGTTAGTGTATTTAGTTTTAGTTGTTTTAGTACTTAAATGTAAATTGTGACAAATGTTGCGTTGGCCACTAGCTGAAATAATATATATATATTTTTAATAGTTTAATGTTTACTTTGTTTCAAGTAATGAACGTTGTTCATGTTTTAGATTTAGTTAATGATAATAACCCTGGTTTGACTGAGATTTCTGAACATATCTTGCAGTCACGTTGGAGCCGCTCACAGAGACAGGATCTGCATCGCTCTCGAACCTGCACAGCTACTGAAGGGAGATATTCTGGTACAAACAAACCCTGAATAAACACCAAATAAACATTTAGGATACACGTTTGTCAATAACAAACGTGCACCTACAGAAAAATGTCATGCACTTTTTCATCATTTAATCATGCCAGCATACTGAACAATAACCCATTAGCACTCATCAAAGCAGAATATTGTAGATTATAAATCCAGAGTATAAACAGACAGACAGATGGATGGATCAAACAGATCTGAGTGCTTTGTGTTTATAGATGCTTGATAAAATAAAGGAGGAACTTTATAAACCACTGAAGATTGACGTTGAAAGTAATGAGAAATGAAAGACATTAGATAGATGTTCAGTGATTTGGTGATCAGAGCAGCACCTCTGCATCCCGTTCATACATGCCTTCATCTCCGGGAAGAATACTGTGCTTTTCTCACCATTGCGTATCAATATTCTGTCTTCTGTCTGCAGGTGAAATGCTTCCATAAGAGCAGCCGGTCTGAGCGAGACGATATATTCAGAGTTCAGTTTCACACGGGTGCCGTTCAGGCCTACAGCCTCGTGTTTCAGAAAGACGACATGGAGCACGCTAACAAAGGTCAGCCATCTGACCACTACAGACACAACGACCCATTCAGGAGCTCTGAGTTTATTTGGAATGAAAATGTAGTTGTGTTGATATTCTGATGTTTCAATTTCAGATGCCAGATTTCCAGATTATGGGAAAGTGGAGTTGGTGTTCTCTGATGGCCCAGAAAGAATTTCAGGTGGGTTTTTCTGTGTTGTTGTCAGGTAATGCTGAAGTTTCTCCACATGTCGTGTGCTGTTGGCAGTGCTGTACACACACGAGGGCCAGCGGTGTAGCTGTTATCCATCAGTCTGTTGTTCACTCAGGTTCAGAGCGCTGGCACAACGGTCCAGATGTGACCGTCGACTACATGAGCACAGATTCACTCTCTAAATGGAACTCCTACCAGAACATCTGCACTGCAGAAGGTAGGAAGATATGAATGCTTATTTATAAAAGGAAGGACATGTGCTAGAGATTACATGATGCTGAAGGAGCTCTGGCTACACAGACACACTCAAATCATCTCGAAGATACTCCAGAGTTTGTTGTTTGTTTATCAGTGACATATTCTACTGTTGTATTGTATATTGCATCGTTATCCAAATACTAAAAACAAACAAAAGAACAAATGTTTATTACTTGTTTTATGTTGTAGTGTGTACAGCAGCTTAATTAGGTTTACAAAATTGGAGTTGTACTTGGGGTATTGTATATATTCTGTTTTATATACAACAGTAAGTTCTGGTTCTGGAATCTGACTGGCTCAGTGTTGTCTAAGAGGGCTAAAATACCTAAAAGCCTCCCACTCGGGCTTCTGACAGGAGTTTTACAGTGTTTTCTGCAGGTTACACTATTTACCACCAGCCGGTGGTGACAAACCCCCCCCCCAGCCCCCACTGTGTGTGTGAGTGAGTCACTGAATCATTTACTCAACTGATTCATTCAAAAGTAGGGCCTTTGGTGACCTCCGTTGTGCTTCCTTACTTATTTAAATATAGATCGAACATACTTGTCTGTTGATCTGTAATATAAAAGCAATATCATATGAGCACTAGTGTGTTATAATAACTTGAGTTTAGCTTACCTGTTGAGAAGAAACTTCACAATTTTGGCATCTTGATTGAAACCCAACCATTCCATCAAATTCCTCTATCTTGGCCACGCCCCAAAGTCAGCCTGCTACAGTGGCCACGCCCCAAACTCAGTCTGCTACAGTGGCCACGCCCCAAACTCAGCCTGCTACAGTGGCCACGCCCCAAACTCAGCCTGCTACAGTGGCCACGCCCCAAACTCAGCCTGCTACAATGGCCACGCCCCAAACTCAGCCTGCTACAATGGCCACGCCCCAAACTCAGCCTGCTACAATGGCCACGCCCCAAACTCAGCCTGCTACAGTGGCCACGCCCCAAACTCAGCCTGCTACAATGGCCACGCCCCAAACTCAGCCTGCTACAATGGCCACGCCCCAAACTCAGCCTGCTACAATGGCCACGCCCCAAACTCAGCCTGCTACAATGGCCACGCCCCAAACTCAGCCTGCTACAATGGCCACGCCCCAAACTCAGCCTGCTACAATGGCCACGCCCCAAACTCAGCCTGCTACAATGGCCACGCCCCAAACTCAGCCTGCTACAATGGCCACGCCCCAAACTCAGCCTGCTACAGTGGCCACGCCCCAAACTCAGCCTGCTACAGTAGACACGCCCCAAACTTTTTACATGCATATTACATTCAGAAAAACATAGTTCCAATAAATAGATTTTTTTACATGTTACATCAGACCATATCGATGTATTGTTACACCCCCACTGTATAACCCCTTTGGTCCTTTTAAAGCATAGGTAATCTTCCTTCAGTTTTATGATATGCCGCATAGTGCATGTGCTGCCTAAGCTTGTCTTAAAAGGTTTGTTGTTTTGCATAGTTGGGCAACATTCAGTCTGTGTCTTTTTCTGTACTGTGGCTTTGCTGTTTTACACACACACACACACACACGCTAAAACCACCCTGTGAGTCCAGGCATCTTTTTCTGACTGCGGTGAGGCTCATGGCAGGACTTCATATGCACTGCAGAATTCACACCCTTCTCAATCTCACAAACACAGGAATAGTCTGGCCAAAATCACAGGTCCCCCACATCTGCTTTGCATAAAACATATTCATGGAAACAAGTTCCAGCACCTTTAATGAAGAGGGTTTGATCAAGAACAAACAGACGTCTCATTCTGAAGAGCATTCCTGTGGCAGACTTCAGGCCTTGTTTTCACATGCACACGCTGAAGTGACTCAAAGCTCGCAGAAATTCAACATCTCTGTACCATCACCATCTCTGCGTCTGTCTGTAGGCCAGTCCACGGGTTACAGCAAACCGTCAGATAATAGTAGTACAGTGCTGTGTTTTGCAGAGATTTTGCAGGAATAACAATACAGTAACGACGATACAATGTATGATTAGTTTGATTTTAGTGCTGCTTCCTCAGGCTAGCATCACTATTATTGCTCATAGCTGGTACAAGTGATTTGAACAAACCACTAGACCTAGAATGAAGCTCCAGCATGTAGCTTGTCCCACGTGTGTTGTTGAGACCAGAACCAGAAGCACATCTACAGACCAGAAGATCAGGTTTCTGTGTCACACCAGACAAGAAGAAAGCACCTAGAAACCAGCTAGAACCACCCACAACAACAGAGCCTCATTTTGGAGCCAAAATGCAGATGACTTGATAATTTGGGCTGCTATCGGAGTACAGCCAGTTTGAGCACCGTATCAGATGAAGCTCTTTGATAAGGGTCAGTCCTGCTCACCTGAGCAGTGACGGGAGGATCAGCAGTGTTCTTCGTGTGGGTTTGTCAGTGTGGTGTTAGTTTAGCTGATCTGCGGTCAGTCTTGTTGACTCACACAGTTGTGATGCTGAGGCTTTTGCAGGAAGACGACTGGAATTGTAATTATAATGTTTTGTTTATGCTGGCTAATTCTGGCTGCTTTTGATGACAAAACACAAGACAAACACCATACGCTTCTCTCAAGGCACGTCTGAAAGAGAGAGAAAATGAATTTATATTTATGCAAACTTTAGATGAAAGGGTTCGAGTCTGGCGCAGCAGACTAACCCTGACTGAACATGCTGAGATGA
This sequence comes from Sinocyclocheilus anophthalmus, assembly GCA_018155175.1. NCBI lineage: Eukaryota > Metazoa > Chordata > Actinopteri > Cypriniformes > Cyprinidae > Sinocyclocheilus > Sinocyclocheilus anophthalmus. The sequence goes on from JADLZN010005125.1 coordinate 79,881, forward strand.
TTTGGTTTAGCGATATACTGGTTTTAATACAAGTTCACCTCTATCAGCTGTATCTTCATGCACTCTCAAAAATAAAGCTTCCAAAAGGTTTTTTTTTTGGGTGGTGAATCCCATAGATAGACAAGCGCGTGGAGTTGCTCAACACCAAACCTTTTAGTGAACAGTTCTTAAAATAACTTTTTTTTTCTTAGTGTGAAGCAGTTTAATAATCTGTAGAACTTTTTTTCCACTATAGAGAACGTTTTGTGGAATGGAAAGGTTCTATATGTTCTTTGAGATCATGACCACAAAGAGTAATGTTGATTTTTTTTATCAACAAGCAAAAACCGTGGTTAACACAAATGTTATAATACACCGTGCATAGCTACACAACTTCATCTGTGTGACGTTATAGTGTATATTTACAGCTGTCATGACCATAATGAGCAAAGGAGGAGACCGGAGGAGAGTCTAAACACAGGATCTACACCACGGATAAATAACTAGAAGTTTATCCAGTTAGAACAAGAGTCCCTGTCTAAAGAGACGATTCAGACATGCTACAGCTCATATAATGAACGCTTTTACAGAAGTGCTTTAATGTAATCAAGAGCCTCACATTCCTGCTTTTAAACCCTCGAGTCGCTTGCTTCAGCTGTCATGTTTTAGGCTGATGGACACGTCAAAGGTATTTTCTGTTACTGAAGGTTAGAGCTGAACTCACACTGAAGCCGGGCCGTTCCTGCAGCTCTGAGCATCTGTTTCTGTGTGTTTCTGCTGTGAGAGAGTGATTGTAGGATGTGAGCATCTGTTAATTGAAGGCCTGAACGATGTGTTTAGTTGTGGAAGAGGTTTGCTTTTATCTTCAGATTGAAGAGCTCTTCTGGCTGCGTTCTACAGACCCTTCGTGTGAAGTCTGATTCATGAACCAGTCATTGTTTTCAACTGATTCTTTTCAGTGATTCGCTGTACTGTAAAGAAGGACTTTCTTTAGTAAAATCACAATTAAGACTGTTATCACACACTGTAAAAAACATCATGTTAAATTTATGGTAAAAAACAACAACTTAAAACCATATATATCATTGGTGATGTTCATTTAACAGTCTACTTGATCAATGTACTGATATCCAGCGTTAATAACAGAGATGGTACAATATAAATCATGAATTCATTGTAAATTGTCAGCCCATGAACATGGCCATTACTCGTATGTGACCCTGGAGCACAAAACCAGTCTTAAGGGTCAATTTTTTTAAATTGAGATTTATACATAATCTGAAAGCTGAATTAAATTCCATGGAAACATGATCTTTACTTAATATCCTATGATTTTTGGCATAAAAGAAAAATAATAATTGTGACCCATACAATGTATTGTTGGCTATTGCTACAAATATCCCCCAGGATGACAGTGCTTTTGTGCTCCAGGGTCACATATATAGCTGTGCACAGCGTCAAACACATGAAGAAAAGACCATCAGGGTAACACACATGACAGTAAAATAATGCAATAAACATGAACTAAATAAATGCCATTACATTTTGTAACCTACTGATAATATGAATAAAAAAGAAACACAATTATTTAGACAAAATATAATCATATATGAGGTCTTACACAGGGACTTCTGAGAATGTACTTTTACTATTGTTCACAGTAAATTACATGGTAATTCATAGTTTTCCATTTTTTACCATATATAGTATGGCAACTTAATTCACTTTAGCATTTTTACAGTATTTATATGTAAATATTTTGCTTTTAAAGCACCGTTATTACAGTGTATAGAGGAACTATGAGAGGAACTAATGTAATAACATAAGAATTGTCCACTGAAAGACACTACTGCTCCACCATTAAACTGAATGTAAGGGAGTGTGTTTCTCTCCCAGGTTTGGGAACAACATGCAATTTATGATGCACTTTATATATAATCTAATAATGAAGACATAGCAACAGTGGTAGAGATGGCAAACTATGAGCTCCTGGAACGAACTGAATCTCTAAATGAACTGGGCGTCTCAGTCTGACTATTTGGTATTTTGGCTGCTCCTCATCGTCCCTTCGGAGGAGAGCCGTAGTGTCAGATAACTGGTCCTCAGCTCCGCCCCTCTCCTCTCATGCTCCGCCCCCTGTTTACATTCCAATCTCCATATATGGAAGAAGAGCCCCACCCCCGAGTCTCAGTGAACTAACTCAGCTTCATTAGGTCAGGAGGAGAACAAGCACAGATCAACAGCATTACTGGAGCAGAAACACAAACACACCGATCACTGCTTCACTCCGTTCAGACAGGACATATGAGAGGTTTAATGGATAAAGTGTGATGTTGTGAATAAATGCCTGTAGACTGGATCAGTTTCAGTGAGTTAGCAGCTAGTAGACGCTCAATAGTCATCAAGCTGTTTGCTGTTCTCTCAGCACATCAGTGTGAAGCACACGCAGCATGTGCTGCTCTCTCGATGTGTGTGACCGTGAGAAACTCTGTCATATAGATCACTGAAATCACTAGACACAGTTAACTAGCATCACTAGTGCTGTCAGGCAGCTGAGGCTCACTGCAGATGTGGCATCACTGGAGAAAGCTCAAAGGTCTTGTCATAGCTTTTTGGTGGAAATGTACATTAACATATGTTGAAACTGTTAGATGGTGCTGCACATACTATACTCTTATTAGTAGCAGTTATTGTGTCTTATTAGACAGTTATGGCAGAATAGTTCACTAAAATATATATAATTCATTGCATAAACATCATTGCCAAGGCAACATTTCTTATTTTCGTGTTTTTTTAAAGTACAAACGTAACTAAAACGTATAGACATATTTTAAAAAGCACAATAACTAATCAAATAAAATGTCAAAATTACTAAAAGTAAAGTGAAAACAAAATATATACAAATGTATTTAAAAATATTAGCAAACATAATAATAGCACATCAATGACACTAAACTCACACTCTGTTGTGGGACGCTGTGTGGTGAAGCCTGGCTAATTTTGTCGATTACATGACCAAATGCAGTATTTCATTAAAAAAATGCAGTTACACTTTAGTTCAGCACTTGATTTCATGCACATTGAATGTACTGTTCATTAGGTGGATGACAGTGTTCCCTTCACGCACAGTGAGTCTCGCTCATCTCTCCTCTCTCCAGCGGCTCCTCTCCATCCTCCTGCTGTCGTGCTGGACCGATGCTCGGCGAGGAGCGCCACGCTCTCCAGAGCCCAGCAGAGCACCTCCTCCAGCCCCGACCACACGCTCTCGGCCAGCAGCGACTCGGGTCTGTCCAGTGCCTCGCTGCGCACCGACGGCTGGCCCAGAACCCCGCAGCCCAGCCAGCAGGAGCGCGTGGAGCTCAAGCGGCTGCTCAGCGGCTTCGGCCTGGACGAGACGAGCCGAGGCTGCGCCGCCACGGAGCCGCCTGTGAGCCCTGCGCCGCTGCACCTGAACGGACGCCTGCGGCCAAAAGAGCGTGAGACCGACATCCTGGACGACGAAGCGCTGACCTCACGGCACGACCTGCACAGCGCGGACAGTCTGGGCACGCTCTCCTCGTCCTGTCACCAGAGCAGCCAGAACTCGCTGCTGTCCGACGGCTTCGGGAGCCCCAGCCGCGCAGACGAGCCTCAGACGCACGCAGCGGCCGGGGACGAGTCCGAGCGCAGAGCCGGCTTCGCTCAGAGGGGCGCGTCGCTGCCCGTCAGTTCTCCCAGACATGTGTTCCAGCACGCAGGATACTCCACGCAGACCTGGGTCCATCAGCAGCAGCTGGTCGCCGCTCAGCAGTACCTGTACCTGCCGGAGGAGGACGCCACAGAGCACATGCAGCAGCTGCTGCCTAAACCCGCCGGTGAGCAGAACGAACTACTCTGATACTCTGATGTTACATTGATTCGGTTCTCAAACTATATTAAAGCAATAGTTCAGACAAAAATAAAAATGTGCTGAAAATGTACTCACCCACAGGCCATACAAGATGTAGATGAGTTTGTTTCTTCATCAGGTTTGTAGAAATTTAGCGTTGCATCAGTGTCTCAGCAATGGATCCTCAGTGAATGGGTGCTGTCAGAATGATAGTCCAAACAGCTGATAAAAACAATCACAATAATCCACAAGTAATTCACTCCAGTCCATCAGTTAACATCTGAAGAAGACTAAAGCTGAAACTAATCCAGCATTAAGACCTTTTTAACTCAAATACATTGAGTCCTTAATCCATAATAACTCTTCCTCCAGTGGGTCAGTGTTCTGGTGTGAATCAGGAGCGAAATCTGCACAGATCAAGCAGCGTTTAAAACAAATATGTGGCTGGATTTTGATGTGAGAGACAACAGCAGATGCACTTTTTCACGGGAGGAAGAGTTTATTATGGATTTGACTCTATGGTAATTTGGGAAAAAGGTCTTAATTGCTGGTTAGTTCGCTTTTCACTTTACAAGATGTTAATTGATGGATTGGAGTCGTGTGGATTATTGTGATGTGTTATCAGCTGTTTGGACTCTCATCTCATGAAAAATGTTCTTTTTTGTTTGGTGAACCATCACTTCAATATATTTAAATTTTACTACATTTTCTCAAGCACAAAAACATTTGTACAAAGTAAAAAGATATATGAGATACCTTATAAAGACCATATTAATATATTTTTCTTTAATTACAAGCAAAAACTTTACTTCATGCAGGTTAATATAATTTTTTGGCTTTTTACAACTTAATTTCACAAACAAAAGCTAAATTAGATATAATATGAAAGTAAAATGTTTCTTTTAAGATCAAACTAAAACATTTTAGTCAGCGTTTCATTTATTTAATTACTAGAAATAAAAGCTAATTTGAAAGGGCTTAATGCACTGAAAATAAAACCTAAAACACTAAATATAGTAAAACTAACAAAACAAAAAAATGTTTTATGTTAAATCAGGTAGCAATAGCTCTCTAAAATAACAAGTGCAGGTTACCACTTTTTACACTCCGTTTATTGTGGGCTTTTTTTTATGCATCATATTTTCTAAAGTGATAAATTAAATAAAACTCCAGATAATTTCAGCATTCAGTAACACTAGTGTTCTGCACATCATCGCTGATGTCCAACCAAAATACTATTTAAACAAAACTGTTTCTTTTCAATTTTTTCTATGAGGAAAGTTATTTGCTTTTATTCAAACTGAACCCCAACTGGAATCCGTATGAAGAAGAGTCTTCATATCCTTTTTGTTGGCATGGCATGAGGGTTGGTGTTGTTCTGGGTGTTTTTCGTGCTGGCCAGCGCCCTGTCTTCACCGAGCCCCGTGGTAGTCGCGCAGAGCCACGCACACGCAGATAAACACGACGAGGATTCCATGCTCCGTCGACGCTTGGCTGCAGCTATACTCCATCTCATCGCACCTCAACCACTCCCTGGACCTGGATCCCCCTTTCAGGCAGCCGGGTGTTTCCAGCTGCAACCCACGGCTTCGCGAGCAGACAGAAAACGTACACCCACAGACCGGACGACGCTCAGAGGGTTAGATCATCTTACACACCACCTCATGAAGTTGACGAGTTTTCCTGGATAACTATACTAAATCTGAACCTCACTCGGAGGAACGGCGCATATCACCCAAACACTACATTCTGGTTACCTTTTTTCAATCCCATGCTAACGCCAGCGTTATAGGACGTCTTTAGGGTTTGATTAGGTCATTCAGTTCACCTGTGTTTGATTTGTTATCATCCTCACCTGTGTCCCTCTTTATCTCACCCTACTTAAGTTCCCCTTTCACTTCAGTTAGCTGCTGGTTGATAGCTGTGTTTGCTGTTTGTGTAAGCCTGTGTTTTGTATGAATCTTCATCATCTTGGATTACTAGTAAATGTTATTTGGATTACCTTCGTCTTTGTGCGCCTCCCTTCACAAGAGCGTGACAATAAGTAAAGACAGTTACTTCTGTTTCCCCCCGTTTATTCACTGACAGCTCTCCTGTCCCTGTGTTGAGAGAAATTGGGAGTAAGTGCAGCAGCACTTTCTTCAGGTTGAGGCTTATTAATTTCACTTTTGGTTTGAAAGGGCCTTTACAGTTGCTAAAAAAATTATCTTTTGTATTTTTCGTTATTGAAAATCAAACAAGCAAGCCCAGCCCAGATGAGAAAAGTAATGCAAAAGTAATGTAACACGTTACTTTCCATAAAAAGTAGCTAAGTAAAGCTAAGTAATGCAATTAGTTACATTTTCATGGAGTAACACAATATTTTAATGCATTACTTTTAAAAATAACTTTCCCCAACACTGGTAGTGTGCAATCGATGACATGGTGTTAGGATCGGGACTGTCTCTGGTTCAGTGATGTGAGGAGCACAGTGTGCAGTGAGACTGATGTGTGTGTGTGTGTTCTTGTCTTCTCATCAGAGAACAGATTCATAATGAGCCCAAAGACGGACCTCTCTGGAGCACGAGGAGAGACGGCTTGGACACTGAACCTGACCACTACAGATGGAAACACACTGACCACTGCTGCACCACACACACAGGTGACACACACACTGTCACAATCAATAAAAACTTTATTTCTGCTTTTAGTGTGTTGCTAGTTTTCTCCAGTGACTGTGTGTGTGTGGGTGTGTGTGTGTGTTATATGACCGCTGGTTTCAAGCAGAACGGTGTGCAGTACTCCTGCTCCCAGTTTCACCTCTGACACGACTTGGCCAGTGTGTTTACATGCCTGCACCCAGCCCTGCCCATCACATCCGACTCATCCCTACGGTAAACAGACACTCCACTCATACATTACATCCACCACACACGACGTCGACACTGACACACACGACCATCTCAGCTTCCCCGTAAACAGAAAAACAAACCTTGACTCCCTGTGCGACACTCCGCTCCTCTACCGGCTTCGCTTCCTCTGCGCGCGCCTCGTGCACCGACACAGACCATTCCACTCTCTCACACACACCGACCACACGACACGCACACAGACACCAGCACACACACTTCCTCTCTCTATCCCCTCTCTCACACACACAACACACACTCTCTCACACACACACACAGAGACACAGACACGCACACAGACACACACACCATCACTCTCACCAGACACACACACACACACACCTCGCCGCTCTCTCTCTTCTCTCACACAGACAAAGACACACACTCTCTCACACACACACACAGACACACACACACACACACACGAGTCACGACAAACACACACACTCTCTCACACACACACACACACCACACACACAAGCACCACACTCTCCGCTTCTCTCGTCTCTCCTCTCATCACACAACACAGACACATAACACTCTCTCACACACCCACGACTCCCACACACACACACACACTTCTCTCACACACACACACACACAAGGACACTAGTTGAGTCCTTCCTTGTCGAGCAGTTCATTAATTGTTAGTATTTTGGTTCAGTTCAACACTTAAGCCATGAATCAAGAGTATCATCAGTTTTCAGATTTAAATGATGTAAAGAGCCATCATCCATAACAAAAAACATAATCACAGGCCACATTCCACACACTCCACAAGCTGGATCCTGTTCACGAGTACACACACATCTTTGTGGTGTGTGTGGGGGGTGTAAATCTCTGTAGCCGTGAAGAGTAGTGAGGGGTTATTCCCCTCTTCCAATACAACACGGCTCCGCTCCTTCATCTTGGAATCGTGGGGTGGAGGCCTGAACAACGGAAAGCACACGATTCCTCACTTCTGACCGGTGGGAGGGAACGAGGCGGCGGAAGAGACCGCTTATGCTACGTGGTGAAGCAAACAACTTGATAGAGTTTACCACTTCAAGTGCTCATACTACACTGGGTGTTGACAGTGGTTGACAGGACCTTTAAGCTAATTTAGCAGATGCTTTTATCCAGAGCAACTCAAGACAAAAGAGGCACAAAGCCCAGTTTACGCAGATGCTTTAATGTCACATCGGGTCTAGTGCACAACTGACAGAACACTAAATATGATGAAAAACACAGCAAGATGAAACTTATTAAAATATAAGAGGAGAAAAACTACTTCCTGTGATGTGAAAGATTTGGAGGAGTTGCCATGGAAACACTTAAAGATGAATTGAACTGGATTAAAGTATGTGAAAATGTGAAGTGTGTCACCAAATGTAACTCCAGACATTTCAATCAAGCTTCCCAAACACAGCCCGTCTGTCAGATTAGCTCCGCCCCCAAACTCACCTGATTGGCTGAGCTGATCATGATGAATGAGTGACAGAGTGTTCACACACCTCACATTCAATTGTTGTCGTGTGAGTGTACGCCGAAGTGAGAGTGTCCTGTTCATGTTGTTCTTTCAGAAATGAGAGAGACCGCAGTATTCATGGGAGCTTCAGATGAGGGTTTCCAGCATCACAGACCGTTCGTCGCTGGAGTCACGGCCTTCTCTGACCGGTACAGCTGCACTCATTCATCCATAAAGCCACGGAGAGCAGTATTCAGGTCTAGCAGAAAGACATGCTGAAGACAGATTTCCACAGATGAAGTCCTGACCTGTCTCCTCTGGTCCAGACTGGGTGTATTTATTGCCATGCTTTGATTAATATATTGGAATATTATATACTTCAATTAAATGTTAACATGTTGCATCTGCAAGGTATAATTTTAGTGAAATAAATCACGTCAAGGTCCGACTATCCACCCCTTCAAATCAAGCTCTTTAATGTAAACTCCATCTCCTTTGGTTTGTTCTTTCCTGTAGTCCATTCACATTTTATTTCTACATGCACTTTATTACAGATATACACTGGTCTTTTTTCAAATGTTCCAGTTCTCTCATAGTCAAATCAGGAAATAACTAACTAAATAGTGCTCAGTTGTAAGAATTGTCATGTTCACCTTTTTCTCATTGCCTAGCCTCCGCAAACTGTGTTTTTTCAGCTGGTCAACCGCGCGCTATCCTGAAAGATCAATAGAGGCATCTTCTTCAGCATCAATCGCGCCCTTCTTGTCAGGTTCAATATCCATTTGGCTCCAACCTTACAATTTTTTCAGCATTGACTCCTGAGGCCCAGAACTCTGTGTAATAAGTCTTGGGCAGAAGGTTAAAATGAAGGTGAAGGGGCAAAAAGGCGAGCCAGGTGGGGAGGTCTCAGGTCCGCAGTTATTAATAACATGTTTTGCAAAAATTGTAGGATGGCCCATAGTTACACTGGTCAAACATACATTGAAATCTCACTTAGTTGGTGGGAAGATAATCGTTTAATAATCAATGAGGTGGCCGGGAGTAAACCCTAACTGGGTCTCAAAATTACACTATGAAAAAACATAATATAACAGCGTGATTACTTACCACAGATCAAGCAATTATTTAGTTTGAAAAAAAAAAAAGAGACTAGACCGAAATGTTCATGCGTATATCATGTCAAGAATCACTACTCGCGGGTGCAGACTCCCGTTTTCACACAGACCATGTTTGTAGTCTACGCAGTAAATCGGTTTCAAACTTTGCCACTTGAAACGGTTTTCAGAAGGTTTGTGTGTTTTCAGGTCCCCAACACAACCTTCGTAGAGTAAACGAATGGCCAAAATGCCTAAAAGTTTTCTGTTTTTTAGTTGGAACATGAGTCACCCACCTCAGGAAACATTCAACTAATCTAAAAATGCATTTCATGAACCCTGTAAGATCAGATTGTAGCTTCGTCGACTCTTAATGTGACCTACTTCTTGACATTGAATCTGATCGTGATCTGTCACGATTCCTCGTAGTTTTGTGCTTAGCTTCGCCCGGCCGCTGGGTCCCCCGTCCTACTGTCCGCTCCAACCTAGCCCACCAGCGCCTCCTTCTCTTCTCTACAGTGCGTCCTCTTCGTCCAGACCTCCCGATTTTGAGTCTCACGCTCATGATACCTTTGGAGTGGCTTTCACGCCTATTGATATTCTCATGGCCTGTGCAGGCCATTCCGAGCCTCGGCGCAGATTGCTTGGGACTGGATTACCAGTCAAAGCTCCGGCGGTCTTCAGACTTCATTGCGTCGCGCCACTCTCTCGCAGGGTTCAGCGTCTCCCAGCGGTTTCTCCAGTCCTCACAGCGGCAGCTCGCTGAGCATCCCGTTCCCCAGTGTCCTGCCGGAGCTGCAGAGCCGAGCGAACCCCGCCGCATCAGACCAGCTCTCCAGCAAACCGCTGACGGTCAAGTTTGTCCAGGACACCTCGAAATACTGGTACAAGCCAGACCTCGCACGGGACCAAGGTAGGGTCCGATCGCGTGACGCCTGCTGGACGGCCGCTGTGTTTGACGCTCATCTGACCTCTTCTCTGTTCTCACGCAGCTATCGCGGTGCTGAAGGACAAAGAGCCCGGCTCGTTCATCGTCCGGGACAGTCACTCCTTCAGAGACGCATATGGACTGGCCATGAAAGTGACCACACCGCCGCCATCAGCACTGCAGAGCCGGAGAGGTGCGAGGAGACCAGCGCTGTCCTCCACATGAGCAGCGCTGACATACAGTTAACATGTGAAACAGAGCATGTGTGATAGTCTCATAAGATACTACAGTTACTGCAGAAAGTGTTATAAATCAGATACTCACACACAGCAAATGTGCTCAACAAACACACAGCAGGGCCCTCTGGTGGCCATCTAAGGCACAGCCGCTGAATACCGTGACAAAAATATACATTACTGTCATTTCTATGAAAAATGGGGTATTTATTTGTAATTACACATTTGTAATGATCAAATTGCAGTTTTAGTACATTTAAAATATATTAAACTTTAAATGTAATATCAAATAGCACTACAGTTAAAATAAGTGCTTTCTTTACATGTGCTTTAGTGTTAGCAACACATCAAAAAAATATGTAGTTTAAAAAAACTTTAAAATAGTTAGAAATGTATGGTTAAGTGAAACGTAAATACATATTGCACTTTTTTAAAAGTGTACTTAAGTTTATCAAGAAACAGTCATGAAAGTGTCTCTCTTGAAGTACATTTTGATTTCATTAATATTATGTTCAAGTACAATTTTATAAAAATATGCTTGTCAGATTTGAAGCACACTACAAATGCACATTTAGCACGGTTAAGCACACTTGTGTTTTTAGTAGTGTTGTGCTGATGGAGGCGTAAGCGTCAGCTGTAATGACAAACTCCAGATACGTGCTGCTTCATCTGTTATTGTGTCTGCTGTAATTCCTCGAGAAGAAAACGAGGAGGCGGCTGTAACCTGAGCTCAGTTGATAGAGATCAGTGTTATAACGGCATTGTGTGATGTGTGTGTGTGGTGTGTGTGTGTGTTTGTGTCAGGCAGGGATCTGTCCATTGAGCTGGTCAGCCGTCCTGAACGAGTGGCATCGCCGCGGGGCTTCCGCTCAAGTAGTGCCCAAACAAACCTACTTTGGTAATTTCACAGACCTGTGCTGATTCATTTCGGCTGTGTTGGACTCACTCACTCATACAGGTGTGTGTGTGTGTGTCTGTCTGTCTGTCTGTCTGTGTCGTGTCTGTTTATTTGACTGTGACCTGTGACTGTGTTTGTGTGTGTTTTTTGTGTGTGTGTGTGTGTGTTGTTGTTTGTGTGTGTGTTGTGTGTGTCTGTGTCTGTGTCTGTGTGCTTGTGGTGTGTGGTGTGTGTTGTGTGTGTGTGTGTGTTCTGTGCTGTGTGGTCTGGGTGGTGTGTGGTGTGTGTGTGTGTGTGTGTCTGTGCCTTGTCCTGTATGTGTGTTGTGTGTCCGTTGAGGGTGCGGGTTGTGTGGTGTGGTGGCTTATTGTCCTGTGGGTGGTGTGGTGTCTGTTTCCGGGGTCTGTGGGTGTGCCGTTTCTGTGTCTGTGACCTCGTGTGTCTGGGTGTGTTTGTGTTGTGGTGTGTGTGGGTGTGATCGTTTGTCTTTGTGTGTGTGATTATCGTTGTGTCGTGTCTGTGCCTGTGTGTGTGTGTGTGTGTAGATGATGTGTCTGTGTGTGTGTGTGTGTGTGTGCTGGTGTGTGTGTGTGTGTGTGTGTGTGTGTGTGTGTGTCTGTGTCGTGTGTGTGTGTGTGTGTGTGTTGTGTGTGTGTGTGTGTTTTTTTCTGTGTGTGTGTGTGTGTGTTTGTGTGTGTTGTGTGTGTGTTTGTGTTGTGTGTGTGTGTCTTGTGTGTGTTGTGTGTGCTGTGTGTGTGTGTTGTGTGTGTTGTGTGTCTGTGTGTCGGTTGTGATCGCTATTTGGTGTGTAGTTGGGTTTCTTTTTGTGGGTTGTGTGTGGGTGTGCTTGTGTGGGCTGGGTCTGTGTCGGTGTCTGACTGTGACTGCTTGACTGCTGTTCCTTGTCTATTGTCGTGTGTGGTGTTTGCTCTGTGTTTGTTATTGCATGCTGTGTGTTGTGTGTGGGTTGTGTGTCGTGTTTGTGTGTGTGTGTGTGTGTCTGTGTCGGTGTCTGTGTGTCGGTGTGTCTGTGTGTGTGTGGTGTGTCTGTGTGTGTGTGTTTGTGGGTGGGTGTGTGTCTGTTCTGTGTGTCTGTGTACTGGTGTCTGTGTGTGGGTGTGTGTGTGTTTGTGTCTGTGTGTCTCTGTGTGTGTGTCTCTGTGTGTGTGTGGGTGTTTGTGTGTGTGTGTGTGTGTGTGTGTGTGTTCTGTGTGTCTGTGGGTCTGTGTGTGTGTGTCTGTTGTTGCAGGCAGTCTGAGCGATCTGGTTCTGTCAGCACCTCACTCCTCTGGGCTCTCCCCACACACTGTCTCACACAGACTGTTCTTCAGAAGACACTACGCCGCAAACACAGTCATATTCTGTGCTCTGGACCCGCAGGACCGGAGGTGAGTTCATCCTGCTCCGTTACCAGCTTCATGTCACTCACAGTCAGCTCTTTATTCTATAATGCATTTCATTGTTGCTCTGTTCATTCCCAGATGGAGACGAGACGGCTGCGGCTCAGCCAAGTGAGTGCACTCGCTCCCATGTGTCTTCAGTTCACTGTTATTACAGGAGTTTATTACCTGCTTGATAAGAGAAAGAGTTAGCTCTGATGCTGCTTGCGTGGTCAAATATGCACGGTTTTTAAAATCTTGATTATATGAATGTACTGTGTTTTAGTTTCATGATGTTTATTTATGCAGTAGTTGTAATCCATTTATTACCTGCTAACCACTTTTGGAGCATAGACTTGAACAGACCAACTTAAATTGTTGTAAATCTTAAACTCTGTGGAGCACAGACTTAATTTTGATCTCTTTTTAAAGAAGGCACTGAAGCCAAGTGTTGATAATACACAAAATTTGATAAGATATTGAAAATACACTAAAATACTATTTTCTAATTTTATATGAAATATATATTTTGCAAAACATGTTTTACTCTAAAACTGTGAGAAAATCTAAGCCATAAATCTAAGCAAGTTGTGTTCCTAATTTGAGGTTGAAATGTAAAAAATAAAAAAAGATTTAGATTTGTTAGATTCGCAGTACCGAACGCTTTCACTAGATGAGTTTCACTTCCCATTAGTTTCCAGTGTGCTCATTTTTGAACAGTACTAATGTGTAACACCATTTAATCTTTTCGAATCTTGTCCATGATTTTGTGTTCACATTGCAAGTGCCGAAACCTTTACCAGGTTTCGTACCATTCTGTTGAAGTAAGAAAAAGTCAAATGATTAGGTCAGAAACGACTGAAGAGCAGCAGAGGATTAAAGCAGGGCTTTGCTAAACGACTTTCTTCCGCGGCAGGATCTTGGGGTTTGTGGCGAGGAAAGCAGGCAGTGGTTTGGAGAACGTGTGTCATGTGTTCGCAGAGCACGACCCCGAGCAGCCCGCCAGCGCCATCGTCAACTTCGTCTCTAAAGTCATGATCGGCTCGCAGAAGATGTGATGTGTTCATCTCACGAGTCGACAGAGAGACGAGGGACAAATCCTTCTGAAAACCAGCATGTACAGTGTTTGTATATTTATGCATTGAAAGTGTAAGTATGGTTTACAGAAGGAATTAATAATAAATCTCAACATGCGTGTGTATGAACAGTAATGCTTTTTTAAATTATTTTTAGTATTTTGTGTAATGGATCCTACTACTGATGACATAAAACCAAAAACGCCTTTATAATGTCATTGCATTTTAGATATCTACAGTGTATATTTAGTATTTTTTATTTTTTACTTGCAAATTTCTATTACATATGCCAAGTCGTTTTCTACCGGAAAAACTTTATACTTGATATATACAGTAAATATAAAAAAGTTCTGCATGTAAAATAGTTTGAGATGTCTTTAGCTTCTCAATGGCAGTCGTGTTGTTCAGAACCAGTGCTCACAACAGGAGTGCAGAAGACTGAAGATTTGTGATTTTAGGGTCTTACTGACTTGTGTGTATCGTATCTCTTCTTCGTGTCATGATGCTGTTTTGATATAAAGTGATGACAGTAGTTGTGAAGGAGAGGCTGTCGTGTGTAGTACAGGAATATCTGTATTAAGGGTGTTCAGAGATGATTCATGATCTGTGTTGTTCTGTGGACTGGTGGACTCTCATAAACTCATCTGAACAGAACTGAGCAGCTGTCATAATGTTCAGCTAGCACAAATGTGCTGACTACATTCACACAGAGAACGGTTGAGGTTCTCTGCTTACTTATACTTGATCTCGTTAAAGTCACTGGTGATTTTCAGAAACTGAAATGAACCACACACACACACACACACACACAGTAATCTAAAACTCACACAAGGACACAACCACCACACTCACACGGCGTTACATCCAATTACACACACTCACTCTCACACGGGTACACTCACACACACGGGTACACTCACCACAACCACACTTGCACAGACACACACACACTCTCACACGGGTACACACACACACACCCCCCACAAACACCAGAACACACACACACAGAAACTAACACACACACACACACATAAACACAAACACAAACACACACACACAAACACAACACACACACACACACACAGACACAGTCACACACACACACAGACACTCACAGACACACACACAGACACACACTCACACAAACACACACACAAACACAGACCACAACACACCCACACAGAGACCACCACAACACAGACACTCACACTTACACAGACACACATACACTCTCACACGGGTACACTCTCTCACACACACACGGGTACACACACACGCTCACACACGGGTACACAGACACACACACACACAGGTACTCTCACACAGACACACTTACACGGGTACACTCACACTTACACAGACACACCCACACACTCACTCACACACAACACACAGACACTCACAACTCTCACCCGGGTACACTCACACAGGTACACTACACAGACCCACAACACCGAGTACACTCACACCACACTCACACTACACAGGACCACACATACACTCTCACACGGGGACAATCACACACACACACACAGGTACACTCACACAGACACACACACACACTCCCTCTAACACGGGTACACTCACACACACAGGTACACTCACACAGACACTCACACACACACACTCTCACACACACACACACACTCTTTCTCTCTCTCACTCACACACACACACAAACACAGACACTCACACACACAGACACTCACTCACACTTACACAGACACACACTAACAACACACACACACTTCAACCCACACCGACACTCACTCACACTTACACAGACACACATACACTCTCACACGGGTACACTCACACTTACACAGACACACACACACTCACTCACACAGACACACACTCTCTCACAGACACACACACACTCTCACACGGGTACACTCACACAGACACACACACACACGAGTACACTCACACACACTCACACTTACCCCAGGGACATCACATTACACTCTCACACGGGTACACTCACACACACACACGAGTACACTCACACACACTCACACTTACACAGACACACATACACTCTCACACGGGTACACTCACACTTACACACACTCACTCTCACACGGGTACACTCACACAGACACACACAATCTCTCACATGGACACTAAAACACACACACGGTACACCCCACACCACTCCACCACTTACACACACACACTCACACTCACTCTCACTCACTCACACATCTATAATCACAACACACTCACTCACACACACACTTACACAGACACACACACTCACTCACTCACAACACACACACACACAATCACTCACTCACACACACTCACACTCACACAGACACACACATACAGTGGGGAAAAAAGTATTTAGTCAGCCACCCATTGTGCAAGTTCTCCCACTTAAAAAGATGAGAGAGGCATGTAATTTTAATCATAGGTATACCTCAACTATGAGAGACAAAAATGAGAAAAAAAAAAATCCAGAAAATCACATTGTAGGATTTAAGAATTTATTTGCAAATTATAGTGGAAAATAAGTATTTGGTCAATAGCAATTTCATCTCAATACTTTGTTATATACCCTTTGGTGGCAATGACAGAGGTCAAACGTTTTCTGTAAGTCTTAACAAGGTTTTCACACACTGTTGCTGGTAATTTGGCCCATTCCTCCATGCAGATCTAAAGTAATGTTTTGGGGCTGTCGCTGGGCAACACAGATCAACTCCCTCCAAAGATTTTTTATGGGGTTGAGATCTGGAGACTGGCTAGGCCACTCTAGGACCTTGAAATGCTTCTTACGAAGTCACTCCTTCGTTGCCAGGGCGGTGTGTTTGGGATCATTGTCATGCGGAAAAGAACCAGCCACGTTTCATCTTCAATGCCCATGCTGATGGAAGGAGGTTTTCACTCAAATCTCACGATACATGGCCCAATCATTCTTGTTTACACGGATCAGTCAGTCCTGGTCCCTTTGCAGAAAAACAGACCCAAAGCATGAGGTTTCCACCCCCATGCTTCACAGTAGGTATGGTGTTCTTAGAATGCAACTCAGCATTCTTCTCCAAACACGACAAGTTGAGTTTTTACCAAAAGTTCTATTTTGGTTTCATCTGCCCATATGACATTCTCCCAATCCTCTTCTGGATCATCCAAATGATCTCTAGCAAACTTCAGACGGGCCTGGAAATGTACTGGCTTAAGCAGGGGGACACGTATGGCACTGCAGGATTTGAGTCCCTGGCGGCGCAGGGTGTTACTGATGGTAGCCTTTGTTACTTTGGTCCCAGCTCTCTGCAGGTCATGCACTAGGTCCCCCCATGTGGTTCTGGAATTTTTGCTCACAGTTCTTGAGATCATTTTAACCCCACGGGGTGAGATCTTGCATGGAGCCCCAGATCGAGGGCGATTATCAGTGGTCTTGTATGTCTTCCATTTTCTAATAATTGCTCCCACAGTTGTTTCTTCACACCAAGCTGCTTACCTAATGCAGATTCAGTCTTCCCAGCCTGGTACAGGTCTACAATTTTGTTTATGGTGTCCTTTGACAGCTCTTTGGTCATGGCCATGGTGGAGTTTGGAGTGTGAATGTTTGAGGTTGTGGACAGGTGTCTTTTATAATGATAACGAGTTCAAACAGATGCCAGTAATACAGGTAACGAGTGGAGGACAGAAAAGCCTCTTAAAGAAGAAGTTACAGGTATTTGAGAGCCAGAAATCTTGCTTGTTTGAAGGTGACCAAATACTTATTTTACCGAGGAATTTACCAATGAATTCTTTAAAAAACAATGTGATTTTCTGGATTTTTTTCCTCAATTTGTCTCTCATAGTTGAGGTATACCAAATGATGAAAATTACAGGCCTCTCTCATATTTTTAAGTGGGAGAACTGCACAATTGGTGCTGACAAATACTTTTTGCCCCCTGGACACTCTCACACCGGTTACACTCACACACACACACGAGTACACTCACACACACTCACACAGACACACACAAACAAACTCACTATTACGCAAACACTCACACTCACACAGACACTCTCACACACACACACACAATCACAATCACGCGAGGTCCACGCAAACACACTCACACAGGGACCCACAACCGCTCCAAGGGTACACTCACACAGACACACACAAACACGTACACTCACACACACTCACACTTACCACGACACACAGACCACTTCACAGGGTAACTCACACACACACACCACACAACACACACACACTCTCCCCACGGTACACTCACACACAAAGGTACACTCACACGACACACACACACTCAACTGGCACAGACACACACACACACTCTCACACGGTACACTACACACACACACACACACACACAGACACTCACACACACAGACACTCTCACAATCTCTCTCACACACACAGACACACACACACAAAAACACACACACAAACAGACACTCACCAACTTACACAGACACCAAATACACTCTCACACGTGGTTTTAAACCTCTCACACACACGGGTACACAGACACACACACACACAGGTACTCTCACACAGACACACACTCACACGGGTACACTCACACTTACACACACTCACTCACTCACACACACACACACACTTACCACAGGACCACCACAACACTCTCACACGGGTACACTCACACAGACACACACACACACGAGTACACTCACACACACTCACACTTACACAGACACACATACACTCTCACACGGGTACACTCACACACACACACACACAGGGACACTCACACAGACACTCACACACACTCACACTTGCAAAGAAACAACACACAACACTATCACACGGTACACTCACACACCACAAAGACAATCACACACACAGCACTCCACTCACCACCCGACACACACACACAGTAAACACAATAAACACACACACACACAGTAAACACACACACACAAACACACACATTCTCCGAATATCAAACAGATACGAGGAGGATTCTTGTGTTTTTCAGTTAGCAGTATGGAATGTCTGTTCATGTACTTCATCTGATTCCATCAGTGGCAGAATCTGAGAAATAAAGAGTACAGACTGATTAAGATACATGTTTTATTGATTCATTTTAAGGCTGCAGATTTGATGAGCATCTGTGTTCTCTGTGACAGGACTGTGATGTAATGCTGCTGGTCCTCTTCATTCACACAGATGTGTTCAGCAGATCACCGTCTGCGTACTCTTCATTCACATGTATTGTGTTCCTGTACAGGTCAAAGGTCTTTATATCAAAGGGTTTGTTCACCCACAAGTGGAAGCTGTCATCATTCACTCACACTCATGTTGTTGAGACTCGATCAGACTGCGTGATTGCTCGCTCCACAGAACAGGTTTCCACTGCTCCAGAGTCCAGTATCTGTGTGTTTTACACACCATTATATTTGGTGATGTGAGGCTTCATGCAGCTGCAGCCTCTGAAAACCCATTCCATCAAGCTCCTGCACAGTTTTTGAGCTGATATTAAAGCCAGTGGAAGCCTGGATCTCTTCAGCTCTGGAATCAGAGCGCTGCTGACTTTTACACACTCAGTGAGCCGCTCTGAGACTTCACTTGATGTTCAGCTTCGTGTCTGAGTTGCTGCTGTTCATAAACGCTTCCACTTTCCCATAATATCACTTACAGTTGAGCGTGTAACATCTAGCAGGGATGAAACTCATCCTATCACAGTCCCACGCTTTAGTTCACTGAGCTCGTGTTTGTCACTATTGTTTGTAAATGCAGACTACATGGCTAAAAATGGCACAAATGACTTTGGAAAGTACAATGAGGTCTGAGGATGAGCTGCTTATGTTTATGAGAATATTCTCACTACACAGTGCTGCTGAACGACTGGTTTTATGACCGGGGGCACTGACTTTAAAGTGCATTATCGCCACCTACTGTGTTGGAGTGTGGACCAGAGTTTACTGCACCATACTGAAAAATCTCTAACTAAAGGTCCTTTTCATATTCGTCATCCTAAAAATTTGTCACACACAGAAACCTTGCACACTGAATCCGATGCGTATTAATTAATCCCTTGCGAAAAAATTAGCAAAACAATCCTCCTCAAGCAGCAACCTCGCGCTCTCTCTCGTGAAGCCAACACGGAAGTGACTAAAACTGTAATTCATCGACTGGCCGCTAGAGGCTCAAAAGAGAGTCAGTCCCATAGACTCCCCATGTTAAAATGCCCAACATTACAGCAGAAAAAAACATGTTTACAGCCTGGTACACAAAGTGGTTTTGGTCTATATAGCTAATTTTGCCCTTCATGACAACTGTGAGGGGGGGTGAATTTTTTTTATAACTCATCCGT
This sequence comes from Sinocyclocheilus anophthalmus, assembly GCA_018155175.1. Classification (NCBI taxonomy): domain Eukaryota; kingdom Metazoa; phylum Chordata; class Actinopteri; order Cypriniformes; family Cyprinidae; genus Sinocyclocheilus; species Sinocyclocheilus anophthalmus. The sequence goes on from JADLZN010005125.1 coordinate 99,973, forward strand.
TTAAGTTATATTAAGCCTTAGAGTTCTGCATAATTTAGGGCGTGGCCACTTGAGTGACAGGTGGATTGCCGCTGCTGTCACCACCGTCGAGCTAGGTGGGCGTGGCTTCAGCAGCCAGCTCCCGCCTCTTTGCCCATTTCCGATTATCCGGGAGTGACGCGCTGCCAAGATGGCGACGGCCGGCTCCGCCTGCTTTAGGCTTCAAAAACGCTCTTCAGAAACCTACGGGTGACGTCACAGACACTACGTCCATGTTTTATACAGTCTATGGCTGTGTGCGAAATCGCCCCCTATACCCTTAAATAGGGCACTATTTGAGGGAACATCCATTTTTAGTGGTGTCCGAAACCATAGTGGACGTTCTCGAGTGCACTCATTCAATCCCACAAAGCACTGCAAAAATGAGTGTACAACTGGTGCACGCTCAACAGCTAGAAAATGCCCATAATGCACCGTGAGAGTCACGCGCCGAATGAGTTCCCGCATCTCGCCAGAATATGGTGCCCGTAGCTGAATAATCAATCCGTTCAGTTTTACAAAGCGCTCATCCATGGCGTACAGCATAATGTACAACACGGGTATAAATTCATTGTAAATTGATTATTAAATTGTTTGATTATGGTTTCTACATAATTTCCGTGACAGAGTTCAAGATAAATCCTTTAATCTTCCCACTGGAGCTGCTAGTCTGCTAGTTTCAAATGATTAATAAACAGCAAGCACAAACAATGCAAAAGCGGCATTCCTTCCGGTGCACTCAGTGTCTGAATTCACTACACGTTTCATTCACTCTTCACTCCTGCTAGTGAACTGAATTAGAGACCTAATGTAGAGAATAGTGAACACAGCCTGTGGTCCTCCTGCTGCTTCTGTGGTGTTACTGGCTCGGCGCCTCCTGCTGGACTGGAGGATGATGAACACTGAACTAGAAGAGAACTCATTTATATCAAGCAGAATTATTAAAGCACTCCTGCCTACTGGAATAACTAGCTGTCACACTTTACTACAGTAAAGACTCATTAGAGTTTGCTATGATGACTGATGCAGAATCTGACTTCATAAAGCTTTTTATCCGCTCTTCGTACACAGTAGATGCTCTCCAGATGAAGCACTCTTTAAAAGACATCTTGGAGACGCACATGTGCTGTCTGGGATAAAAATGTAAAGCACTAATGAACTGTGCGGGATTTTAGGGAAGAAATGGAATGACTTCGAGAGTGTTATCAAACTAAGGAAGTTACGAAATTAGTGTCGTAACCATGTTTTATTGGTGTATTGATTACCAGTTGTATTGAACTCAAGCAGCACGGTTAAACTATGGTTAGTGTAGCAATGCAATGGTTCATTTGTGGTTACCATGGTAACCATGTTTTTCTGGTTTTATTTGTAGTAAAAGCATGGTTCATTTTCATGAGGGAAGTCTACATAGGAAATATCAATTGAAGCGGTTTAAACTGCTGCTGCGGTTATTTGCACTGAAAACCTCTATTATTATATATTTTCTATTATTTTAAACGAATATGCACCAATTGAGACCAAACATATACATCCAAACATTTATGAGAAACAAAAAACGTCTTGTAGCTTTTGTTCTAATATTATGACAAACAAGTTGTGTACCTATGGTTTAATTTCTTCGTTAAATGTCACATTTTGGCTTAAGCGAAACCGCCAAACGAAGGCAGAGGAGAAGAACGCGACGTCGCGTATCGCAGCTTCCGGCGGCACTATGCGGCTCCGCGATGAACTGGAGATGCGAAAGAACTAACGATGCGTCGGAGACAACGTCCCACAGTGAGTTGTGTGTTCTGATATTATGACTATGAGTCCACGAGGTGTGGTGTGATCTCCGCTCTATCCTAACATGCGTGTGTGAGCACTGATGAGTAGCTTCTTGTAGCTTAGAACACTTTTGTTTCTGAGTTAATGCAGCACGTGCAGTGTCGCCAGCGGTAGTGTCTCGGGAGAAAAGGTCTGGGCTTGTAGTCGGGTCGCAGCGGGGGAAGCCGGTCAGTGCTGCTGCGGTGTCCGTCTCTGCGCCACTGCGTGTGTTCTCAGTACTGGGCCAATCCAAGCTGTGGTTCACAGAGAAGATCAGCAAGGAGGAGTGCGACATGGAGAGGCGCGGCGTCTGCGGCTCAGTGAGCAACGGTGAGCTCGAGCCTGTGTAGTGTGCGGATGTGGCTGTGTAGGTGACAGCCTCGCGACGCGCGCTTGGGTCCTCGCAGTCCATGTTCACAATGACTTCATGATGGCCATCCTAAACCGCTGCCAGAATCATGTGTCCACGTCAGGTACTCACACCACTCTCGGTAGATGCAAGCCGGGTGTTGCGTGGTTTGCTGTGTTGAGGTGTGTGTCTCTCTGTCTGGTCTGTGGTGTGTGGGTGTGCGCGTGGGTGGTGTGCTAGTGTCTTCTGTGTGTGTGTGTGTGTGTGTGTGTGTGCGCGTGTGTGCGAGTGTGAGTGCGAGTGTGTGGTGCGCGTGTGTGTGTGTGTGTGTGTGTTGATAGAGGGCACCAGCTCGCTGCAGTGGAACAGCGGATCCACATCCAAACCAGGCAAACCCAACCGAGGCAAAAAGAAGTTTCCCTCCGTTCGGCAGGAATTCGATGTGAGTTCTGTCTGCTCATGATTGTATTTCCCAAACCAGGCTTATGCTTTATTCCTAAAAGAACAAATATCTGCCAGTGGGGAATGAGAACTTGTTTTCCATTTGAATTAAGTTTATTTTTCTTACCCAATTGGCATTTTTTCTTCTTGTTTTAAGCATAAACTCACTTCATTTTGATCAATTTCTCAGAAATCAAGACTTCTTCTCTTCTGTCCTTGTGCTTCTCCAGTAAATGTGTCTTGATTTAAGGATCGTTTGAACTGGAAAACAAGACAGAGATACTGAGGAAGAGCAGCACTTTATTACAGTGTGATCAGAAGCTAGTGGTTTGTCGCAGAGCGATTCAAACGTAAGCTTTTTTTTTTTTTAATAAAATGAATTAAAGAGTAAGGAGATCTGTTGAAGATGTATTTTTAAAGTTTGAAGTGACCGTGTTGACGTATTGTTCAATTCCATTCAGTCCTTATATTTTCTTGGTCTTAAACTAAAGTCTTAAATGTATGCCATAAACCTGCAATAAACATTAACTACTCAAAAGAAATTACATTTTGCATCAAGGAATTGAGCTCTTTTTAGGACCATCATGATTTACATTTATAGCTTTTGTATATCCTCTTATTTTCAGTGGTTTGTTGTTTTATTGACTAATAAAAACTACTGTTAGGACTTTTTAATTTTGAATGTTAAATACAGTACACATTATTATTATTATTATTATTGTTATTATTATGTATCAGCTGATATGGTATGTGTGTGTTGATCTGTTGGTGTGTGTGTGCTGCAGCATCGCTTCCAGCCGCAGAACCCTCTGCAGGCGGCGCAGGCCTTCAGTCCTCGAGAAGCAGCGCTGGAGGACGACGAGCTGAGACTGAGTGCTCACACACTGCTGCTGCCCACCAGAGGACAGATGGAGGCGCGCATGATGGTCACCGCCTTCGAGATGGGCCTGGACAACGTGAGCGAGGACGCCGTCAGCACCGTGTTCTGCGCGCTGGAGGTGAGTGTGTGTGTGTGTGTGTGTGTGAGGGAGAGAGTTGAGGGTGGTCTTGTGTTTTATCTAGTTATTATTAGCATGCTGCCATATGTTGAAAAATAATCACAATAATACTTTTGTTGATGTGAAGAGTTCAGATGTGTAATTGAGAATCAGAATCATCGGTATTCCGTTTTTGTTTCTGTTTGTTGTACGCACAAATCCGATCTCATCGTTTCCCTGCATTATTATGAAAACTGGTGAAACGCAAAAGCATTCCTAATATTAATTCATAAATTATCTTAGCGTCGTTCTATTAAAACAACAAAAAAGCTTAGTATTGTGGCACAGAGGAGCGTAAGAGCGATTACTCGGCCTCCGTCACAAACAGTGCACTCAGGATCACGTTCATCGTGAGGAGGTTTGATGGCAGACTCATTTCAGCAGAGATCACTGAACTGCAGCTTACATGATTGTCGATGTTTTCAGATCATCAGCAGTGTAAGAAAGAAGCGTGCGAATGGTTGCTAGGTTGTGAAGATAAATTAAACAGGGCAGAAAATGTGTCCTTTTAGGAGAGAAGCTGTGATTGGGGGCACAATAATGGCTTTATCTCTTAATCGACTGGAATTGAGGGTAAATGAGGATGAATGTGCAGCTGTGCTCTAGTGTAACACAGATCCTGATCAGCTGCTGTATTCTCTGTGTTGCAGGTGCATTTGAAGGATATCATCAGCGCTCTGGTGTCGCGGAGGAAAGCCTACCGTCTGCGTGATGGTCACTTCCAGCATGCGTTCGGCAGTGACGTGACGCCGCGGCCGTACCTGAAGAACAGTCTGCCGGCATACCACAGCGTCACTGAATGGCACGTCTCTGCTAATGAAGCATTAACTTCTGTGTTTAATGTGGGACAGCATCACTGCACGCAGCTGAAGTGCTGAGCTGATGACTGATGTCTTCTTTCCCTGTCCAATAACTGTATGAGCATCAGTAACGTCGGCTCAGTGATGTATCATGTGTTGTGTTGTGTCTGGTGTTTGTTGCAGTCCTCCTGCGAGCGCATCGCTCCCCGCCGGGCCTCCTCCTCAGCTGTTGCTGGATGATGCGGAGCAGCAGGCTGCGCTCCTGCTGGCGTGTTCTGCTGACAGTGTCCCGCCGTCGCTGCCGCCCATCAGTGTGTTCGACCTGCTGGAGGCACTACAGGTGCGTGTGCAGTATATACAGTGGGGCAAAAAAGTATTTAGTCAGCCACAAATTGTGCAAGTTCTACCACTTAAAAAGATGAGAGAGGCCTGTAATTTTCATCATAGGTATACCTCAACTATGAGAGACAAAATGAGGAAAAAAAAATCCAGAAAATCACACTAGGATTTTTAAAGAATTTATTTTGCAAAATTTTATGGTGGAAATAAGTATTGGGTCACCTACAAACAAGCAAGATTTCTGGCTCTCACAGACCTGTAACTTCTTCTTTAAGAGGCTCCTCTGTCCTCCACTGGTTACCTGTATTAATGGCATCTGTTTGAACTCGTTATCAGTATAAAAGACACCTGTCCACAACCTCAAACAGTCACACTCCAAACTACACCATGGCCAAGAACAAAGAGCTGTCAAAGGACACCAGAAACAAAATTGTAGACCTGCACCAGGCTGGAAAGACAGAATCTGCAATAGGTAAGCAGCTTGGTGTGAAGAAATAAACTGTGGGAGCAATTATTAGAAAATGAAAATACATACAAGACCATGATAATCTCCCTCGATCTGGGGCTACACGCAAGATCTCACCCCGTGGGGTCAAAATGATCCCAAAACCACACGGGGGGACCTAGTGAATGGCCTGCAGAGAGCTAGGACCAAAGTAACAAAGGCTACCATCAGAACACACTGCGCCGCCAGGGACTCAAACCCTGCAGTGCCAGAGTGGCCCACTGCCTTAAGCCAGTAAATGTCAGGCCCGTCTGAAGTTTGCTAGAGAGCATTTAAATGATCCAGAAGAGGATTGGGAGAATACCATATGGTCAGATGAAACCAAAATATAAAACTTTTTGGTAAAAACTCAACTTATCGCGTTTGGAGGAGAAAGAATGCTGAGTTACATCCAAAGAACACCATACCTACTGTGACGCATGGGGGTGGAAACATCATGCTTTGGGGCTGTTTTTCTGCAAAGGGACAAGGATGACTGATCCGTGTAAACGAAAGAATGAATGGGCCATGTATCGTGAGATTTTGAGTGAAAACCCCTTCCATCAGCAAGGGCATTGAAGAAACGTGGCTGGGTCTTTCAGCATGAAAATGATCCCAAACACACCACCCGGGCAAAGAAGGAATGGCTTCGTAAGAAGCATTTCAAGGTACTGGAGTGGCCTAGCCAGTCTCCAGAACTCAACCCCATAGAAAATCTTTGGAGAGAGTTAAAAATCCGTGTTGCCCAGCGACAGCCCAAAAACAGTACTGCTATAGAGGAGATCTGCATGGAGGAATGGGCCAAAATACCAGCAACAGTGTGTGAAAACCTTGTGAAGACTTACAGAAAACGTTTGACCTCTGTCATTGCCAACAAAGGGTATATAACAATGTATTGAGATTAAATTTTGTTATTGAGCAAATACTTATTTTCCACTATAATTTGCAAGTAAATTCTTTAAAAATCCTTCAATGTGTTTTTCTGGATTTTTTTTTCTCATTTTGTCTCTCATAGTTGAGGTATACCTATGATGAAAATTACAGGCCTCTCTCATCTTTTTAAGTGGGAGAACTTGCACAATTGGTGGCTGACTAAATACTTCTTTTTTTTCCCCACTGTAAATGGGTACTGCAGTCCAAATTCTAAATATTGGAGAGTTGTTTCTCTCGCCTTCTCCTCCTCAAGCACCGATAACACCGCCAGCGACAGAGCGACATAATCCCATTCATTTTCAATGAAGAGCTGGTGACTTCCAGTGTCACGAGCGCAGTGACTGTAGGAGACAGAATGACAAAAGTTAAGAATAGTTTAATTTTATGCAAATGAACAGCGAATTCAGCGAGCGACAACCAATAGGAGTGAAGACTCTGGAGTCAGCACCACGAGCATCTTCACAGTACAGAGTCTAGTGGTGTGAACGTGGCTTTAGACTCAATGCTCACACGGGTTGCCAGATTGAGGACATGCGAGAGGAACGAGCACTATTTACAATGGAAGGTGATGAGACTTGCACCGTAAGCTGATGAGTTGATTTATCTGTATTTTAATAATCCTCTGGTCAGAGCTTCTCAGATGGATGCCGAGGGTTTTTAGGTTGTGTAGAATCTGCGATCTTTGATCCGGTTCGTTTGCTGCTTCCATGGCTGCATGTTTCCTGCAAACTGGCAACCCAGGCTGTCGAAATCCTATTGGGTAAACTGACAGTGGGCGGAGTCACACAGACCAAAACAAAAACAGACATCCTGACACAGAACACACAATTTAAAGAAGAATATCTGGCTGTAGCATTGTTTCTCAGAGAAACAAGTATCTGAACTTAACATGTTTCCTAAATATCGGCAAACATGTTATGGTTACGATAGATTGAGTGATTCTGGCGGTCGGTCTCATGCTGGTGTTTGTGGCAGGTCCAGCGGCGGGTGATGCCGTCTCACAGCATGTACGCCCTGAACATGGAGAGGATTCTGGCCCGGCTCTGGCACCCGAGTCACGAGGAGCTGGAGCAGGACCACATCCACCGCCAGCGTCTGGCCAGTAAAGAGGGGCTGCTGGTCAGCTGACCGATGATGATGATGATGAAGAACGGACGCACCACATCACTGCATCAGTCCCATCCTCCTCCTCGACGCCCGTATTAAAACACCACGTGATTTTGTAAATAATTGTGTATTGTTCTCAGTTCTAGTTTATGTAAGAATTAAAAAAATACTCAGCTGAACTGTTGTGCCGTTGTACATGTCAGTATTTTATAGTTTTTTTTGTTCTCTTTAATTACTGATGCAGCACATCTCATTGCCTTTAGAGGCAAAGTAAAAAGAAAGGAATGAATATCTTACACATTAGAATTTCTTACATGATCACATTCAGCTGTTTAAAAGTTTAATACAGCATTAACACTGGCTTTCAGGGGTAACGGATCTTCATCTCTTGTGTCGTACAGTACGGGTCATGTGGTCCGGTTCATACTGTTCAGCGCCTGTAAACACACCATCCTCTGGGAATATTGTGCAGTCCAGTGACTTAACATGTGTTCCTTTCATGATCACTGTTTTCAGGAATCACTAATAAGCAGCATGAGTTCAGGCTCAACATTTAACAAAAGTCTGGCTTCAGTTCAAGTGCTGAGGTCAGCTGTGTTTTTCTGAGATTATTGTAAGCGACATTACACGCATGCATATTTAGACATTGGAGATGTGCGTTATGATGTAATCTAGCATTAGTGTATGTCACTGTTTGCTTGGGCTTCATTGTTTCTGCTGATCTGCATCATGAATTCACCTAAAATAAGCCACTTTTCTGTAAATAACCTCTTACATGAGTATTTTATGTTGAAAATGTCAGAAAAAGACAAAGAGAAGAAAACCAAATGCTCTTGTAATACATTACGGTTATTTGTAATGTATTTTAGAAGTCTAGTGGTTATGGATATGTGGTTATTAGAGTAGAAAAGATTCAAGAAGTAGTGAAATGTGGTCTAGTAGTATTCTGTAAATATGTGTGCATTCAGACCAGTGGCCATCTGACAGCCTTCTGTCAACTTTATAATAAAATACTACAAACAATAAATGTGTTTTTACGCTTCTAAATTTGTGAGATAACTATATTCGTCTCAGTTCAAGCAGCATGTGAATCAATTCTATTTTTCTCTTTAATATTTGAATGCATGTTGAAAAAATCTGAACAATTTAATACAAAAGACTGTTTCATGAAATCCATCAATTAGAGTTTCAAAAAATGTCAATAAGCCTACTTTTTATTTCTGTTTTTTAAGTTGGGTATGAAGAGCGACAGGTTGGATGCCACAGACTTTTTATTTTATTTGTTTAATGTTTTGCGGAGTATAGGTGGAATTCTCACATTAACCTCACGCAATAGGCCTATAACCTGATTTTATTATCGTAATTTTGACTTTATTCTCAAAATATTATGATGTTAATCTTATTTTTCAACATGGTACTAAAATGCTGCCATTATTTATACTGCATGCAAACACAATCTTGGCACAGAAGCACAAAAAAAGAAAAACAATAAATAAATAGGAGATATTTGAATTAGTTATTAATAAACTAGTGTTTTCTGAGTGCCACAAGATGAAGTTGAGCTCCTGACTCCATCTCTTCAGGACCCGTGCCTTTAGAGAGAAATACATCTGGACGGATTAGCCTACATAATGAAAGAGTTTTTGTTTTCTATTTGAATGATTTTGTTTCTATCAGATATATGTAGCGTGTGGGTTCATCATTGTTTGTTTTCCTTCTTTATTTTACAAAAGCACAGGTTTTTGTTGATATTGTTTGTGAGTGCACAGAAATAAAAGTAGACCCTTTTCAATTCCGAATGACGTATTACTCTTACCTTTATGAGCAAATATGAGTTATGAAATATGAGTATTAAGTTTCCACTCTTCAGAAAATAAGCCAGTGTCTCCTCAGTGTCCTGCAGAGCTTCAGCTGCACTCCTCCACAAACCACTGGACATGCACATCTATATAGCTTAAACATTTAAACTAACATTGTGATATACTTGAACTGTTTTATCTATAGATGTTATTTTAGGCAAGTGCTGATGATCTGAGAAGGCTAAACTGATCAAGCATAGGCTATAGGCTATGATCAGCTCACTGTCTGCTGCTGGCCTTTACTTCAAACAACAAAAACTTACATTTAACGAACAAAAAATACTCCAAATGTTTTTCTAAATTTACTTTATAAAAAAACGAAACGAAATATAATCACTTTTCCATTACATACAGACCTGAGCTATTGTAATAGCTGAAAGAGTAGTAGTATAGACGGGCTCGGGCCTAGTGCAGGGCTCTAATCCACTTCATCTAACCTGTTGTGTTCTCAGCTGTGAGCATGCTCGTGATATATGTATTTTAGGTGTGTAAATGTATAATTGCCTTTTCATTCTTTTTTCAGTTTTATTTAAATTTGTAGTTAAAACAACTAAAAATAAATGCATTTTAAAGTTTAGAATTAGACAGCCTTTGCACACAGGCTTATGCTGAAAGCAACTAAATTGAACCTCAAGGTTGATCTAGGAAAATGTGTGCAAATGTATAGGGCCCCATTCCTATATTTTGCCTGGGACCCCCAATTCACTAAATCCGCCCCTGCCCATATGCACCTGCATACACGCCGCTGCGCCCCTGATGCAGACTGATAAACGCATGTAAAGGAAAGCTCGGTTATTTGGTTATTTGGTGCTTCATTATCCTGATCGCTCGTGATTCGCTTTCGCTCTTTTTGGTCGCGCTCGAGCGCCGTAACCGATCCTCCAAAGTACTCGATGTTTACTGTCTTTACTCTCTGAAACTCTGACTAAAGTCCTGCTGAAGCCACTGTGAGCCGCTCTTATTCCTCCAGACTGACACTCGACACAGCTACAGCTACAGCCGGAACACACGATCCACAGAGAAGCCAGCTGCGCACGAGACCGTCAGATATTTCTTATATATCCTACACACACACACACACACACACTCTCTCTCTCTCTCTCCTCTCACACACACACACACACACACACACCCCTCTCTCTCTCTCTCTCTCTCACACACACATTTCTTTCTCTCTCTCTCTCTCTCTCTCTCTCACACACACACACTCGCTCTCACACACACACTCTGTCTCTCTCTCACACACACACACCTCTCTCTCACACACACACACACACACACAACTCTCTCTCTCTCACACACACACACACACACACACCTCTCTCTCTCTCTCTCTCTCTCGCTCGCACACACACACACACACCTCTCTCTCTCTCTCTCTCTCTCACACACACACAACACACACAACACACTCTCTCTCTCTCACACACACAGAAAAAAAAAAAAAAAAAAAAAAAAAAACCCCCCCCCCTCCCCCAAACACACACACCTCTCTTCTCTCTCCTCACACACACACACACACCTCACTCACACACACACACACCCCCACACAAACACACACACACACACACACTCTCTCTCTCCCTCTCTCTCTCTCTCTCTCTCTCTCTCTCACCCACACAACACACTCTCTCTCTCTCTCTCTCTCGCTCTCTCTCTCTCTCTCTCTCTTTCTCTCTCTCTTCTCTCTCTCTCTCTCGCTCATCGTCTCTCTCTCTCTCACCCACACACACACCACACACACACACTCTCTCACACACAATCTCTCTCACACACACACACTCTCTCCCTCTCTCACACACACCCACACACACACACACACCCACACACTCTCTCTCTCTCTCTCACTCACTCACACACTCTCACTCTTTCACACACTCTCTCTCTCTCTCTCTCCTCTCTCACACACACACACACACTCTCTCTCTCTCTCTCTCTCACACACACACACACACACTCTCTCTCTCTCTCCTCTCTCTCTCTCTCACACACACACACACACACACTCTCTCTCTCTCCCACACCCACACACACACTCTCTCTCACTCTCACACGCACATTCTCTCTCACACACACACACTCGCTCGCTCTCTCTCACACACTCACGTCACCAACACACGCCAACCACACACCCTCTCTCTCTCTCTCCTCTCTCTCACACACACACACACAAAAAAACACACACACACACACACTCTCTCTCTCTCCCACACACACACAAACACACACACACTCGCTATCTCTCTCCTCTCTCTCACACACACACACACACGCTATCTCTCTCTCCTCTCTTCTCACACACTCACTCACTCCTCTCTCACTCACACCCACACACACACACACACACACACACTCTCTCTCTGCTCTCTCTCACTCACACACACACACTCGCTCTCTCTCTCTCTCTCTCACACACACACACTCTCTCTCTCTCTCTCTCTCGCTCTCTCTCTCTCTCTCTCTCTCTCTCTCTCTCTCTCTCACACACTCGCTTCTCTCTCTCTCTCTCTCTCTCTCTCAGTTCAATGTAGAGTGTGTGGTGTTGTTGCAGGTCACCCTGACATGAGCAGGTATTATGTTGGCGTGGACGTGGGCACTGCCAGTGTGCGAGCGGCTCTGGTCACACGGGACGGTAACGTCACACACACAGCAGAGGAGCCGGTTAACATTTGGGAGCCGTGTGCTGATCATTACGAGCAGTCATCTGAGGATATCTGGAGCAAATGCTGCAGGACTGTGAAGGTGAGCAACGATGATCGCACTCCTGCATCACTGTCACACAAACATCTCTGCATAGACCTTCATGTTGCGTAATCTTTTTTCAGTGTTTGACTTTGTTCATGTTGTTATAGCGAGTGACTCAGGACGTTAATGTGGAGTCTGTTCGAGGGATCGGCTTTGATGCCACCTGCTCCTTGGTGGCTCTGGACCGGCACTTCCAGCCCGTGGCTGTCAATCACACAGGTGTGTGTGTTTCACGAGTCGGTCACACAGGTGCGCGTTTCACGAGTCGGTCACACAGGTGCGCGTTTCACGAGTCGGTCACACAGGTGCGCGTTTCACGAGTGGGTCACACAGGTGCGCGTTTCACGAGTGGGTCACACAGGTGCGCGTTTCACGAGTCGGTCACACAGGTGTGTGTGTTTCACGAGTCGGTCACACAGGTGCGCGTTTCACGAGTCGGTCACACAGGGGCGCGCGTTTCACGAGTTGGTCGCACAGGTGTGCGTTTCACGAGTCGGTCACACGGGTGCGCGTTTCACGAGTCGGTCACACAGGTGTGTGTGTGTCACGAGGCTGTCACACAGTTCGCGTTACGAGTCGTCCCACACAGGGTGCGCGTTTTTTGGTTCCCACCCCCCCCCCCCCCCACCCCCCCCCACGATTCGGTTCACACCGTGTGTGTGTTTCACGAGTCTGTCACCAGGTGCGTTTCACGAGTCGGTCACACAGGGGCGCGCGTTTCACGAGTTGGTCGCACAGGTGCGCGTTTCACGAGTCGGTCACACGGGTGCGCGTTTCACGAGTCGGTCACACAGGGGTGCGCGTTTCACGAGTCGGTCACACAGGTGTGTGCGTTTCACGAGTCGGTCACAGGTGCACGTTTCACGAGTCGGTCACAGGTGCGCGTTTCACGAGTCGGTCACAGGTGCGCGTTTCACGAGTCGGTCACACAGGTGCGCGTTTCACGAGTTGGTCACACAGGTGTGCGTTTCACGAGTCGGTCACACAGGGGCGCGCGTTTCACGAGTTGGTCGCACAGGTGTGCGTTTCACGAGTCGGTCACACAGGGGCGCGCGTTTCACGAGTTGGTCGCACAGGTGTGCGTTTCACGAGTCGGTCACACAGGGGTGCGCGTTTCACGAGTCGGTCACACAGGTGCGCGTTTCACGCGTCGGTCACACAGGGGCGCGCGTTTCACGAGTCGGTCACACAGGTGCGCGTTTCACGAGTCGGTCACACAGGTGCGCGTTTCACGAGTCGGTCACACAGGGGCGCGCGTTTCACGAGTTGGTCGCACAGGTGTGCGTTTCACGAGTCGGTCACACGGGTGCGCGTTTCACGAGTCGGTCACACGGGTGCGCGTTTCACGAGTCGGTCACACAGGGGCGCGCGTTTCACGAGTCGGTCACACAGGTGTGTGTGTTTCACGAGTCGGTCACAGGTGCACGTTTCACGAGTCGGTCACACAGGTGCGCGTTTCACGAGTCGGTCACACGGGTGCGCGTTTCACGAGTCGGTCACAGGTGCGCGTTTCACGAGTCGGTCACACAGGTGCGCGTTTCACGAGTCGGTCACACAGGTGTGCGTTTCACGAGTCGCTCACAGGTGCACGTTTCACGAGTTGGTCACACAGGTGTGCGTTTCACGAGTCGGTCACACAGGGGTGCGCGTTTCACGAGTCGGTCACACAGGTGCGCGTTTCACGAGTCGGTCACACAGGTGCGCGTTTCACGAGTGGGTCACACAGGTGCGCGTTTCACGAGTGGGTCACACAGGTGCGCGTTTCACGAGTGGGTCACACAGGTGCGCGTTTCACGAGTGGGTCACACAGGTGCGCGTTTCACGAGTGGGTCACACAGGTGCGCGTTTCACGAGTGGGTCACACAGGTGCGCGTTTCACGAGTGGGTCACACAGGTGCGCGTTTCACGAGTGGGTCACACAGGTGCGCGTTTCACGAGTGGGTCACACAGGTGCGCGTTTCACGAGTCGCTCACAGGTGCACGTTTCACGAGTTGGTCACACAGGTGTGCGTTTCACGAGTCGGTCACACAGGGGTGCGCGTTTCACGAGTCGGTCACACAGGGGTGCGCGTTTCACGAGTCGGTCACACAGGTGCGCGTTTCACGAGTCGGTCACAGGTGCGCGTTTCACGAGTCGGTCACACAGGTGTGCGTTTCACGAGTCGCTCACAGGTGCACGTTTCACGAGTCACTCACAGGTGCACGTTTCACGAGTCGGTCACACAGGGGTGCGCGTTTCACGAGTCGGTCACACAGGGGCGCGCGTTTCACGAGTCGGTCACACAGGTGCGCGTTTCACGAGTCGGTCACAGGTGCGCGTTTCACGAGTCGGTCACACAGGTGCGCGTTTCACGAGTGGGTCACACAGGTGCGCGTTTCACGAGTGGGTCACACAGGTGCGCGTTTCACGAGTGGGTCACACAGGTGCGCGTTTCACGAGTGGGTCACACAGGTGCGCGTTTCACGAGTGGGTCACACAGGTGCGCGTTTCACGAGTGGGTCACACAGGTGCGCGTTTCACGAGTGGGTCACACAGGTGCGCGTTTCACGAGTGGGTCACACAGGTGCGCGTTTCACGAGTTGGTCACACAGGTGCGCGTTTCACGAGTCGGTCACACAGGGGTGCGCGTTTCACGAGTCGGTCACACAGGTGTGTGTGTTTCACGAGTCGGTCACACAGGTGCGCGTTTCACGAGTCGGTCACACAGGGGTGCGCGTTTCACGAGTCGGTCACAGGTGCGCGTTTCACGAGTCGGTCACACAGGTGTGTGTGTTTCACGAGGCGGTCACACAGGTGCGCGTTTCACGAGTGGGTCACACAGGTGCGCGTTTCACGAGTGGGTCACACAGGTGCGCGTTTCACGAGTGGGTCACACAGGTGCGCGTTTCACGAGTGGGTCACACAGGTGCGCGTTTCACGAGTTGGTCACAGGTGCGCGTTTCACGAGTCGGTCACACAGGTGTGCGTTTCACGAGTCGGTCACAGGTGCGCGTTTCACGAGTCGGTCACACAGGTGCGCGTTTCACGAGTCGGTCACACAGGTGCGCGTTTCACGAGTCGGTCACACAGGTGCGCGTTTCACGAGTCGGTCACAGGTGCGCGTTTCACGAGTCGGTCACACAGGGGTGCGCGTGTCACGAGTCGGTCACACAGGTGCGCGTTTCACGAGTGGGTCACACAGGTGCGCGTTTCACGAGTTGGTCACAGGTGCGCGTTTCACGAGTCGGTCACAGGTGCGCGTTTCACGAGTCGGTCACAGGTGTGTTTAATGTGTGTCTCGCAGGTGTGCGGGAGAGGAACGTGCTGATGTGGATGGACCACCGGGCCGCAGAACAAGCCTCTCGGATCACAGCCACCAAACACAGAGTGCTTCAGGGAGTCGGCGGCGTGATGTCGCCTGAAATGCAGCCGCCCAAATTATTGTGGCTCAAAGAGGTGAGGAAGAGTGTGAGCACCACAAACACTCTGATCATCTTGAGTTTCACTCCGCTGTTTTTCATTCTGTGATTAGAATCTGCAGGAAACCTGCTGGAAAGAAGCGGCACACTTCTTTGACCTTCCTGACTTTCTGTCCTGGAAAGCGACAGGCTCTTTGTGCAGGTGAGCTTTCATTAGAACGCTGATGATGCTCCGATCGCTGGAGGGAAATCATCTGGAATATAACAACATCAGGCACTATCTACAAGAAAAAAAAAGTTCAATATATCTCTCAATATTTACATTTATGCTTCTAGCAGATGCTTTTATCCAAAGTGACAAATGAATGATGAAAATATTCTTTATCATAGTTGCATTTAATTATATAGAAATATTAATGTAGTTGTTATGAAATAACTTTAAGAACAGTTTATTTTCTTTTAAATCCGAGGAGTCATCACTTTAACCTCTTTAGCAAAATAAAATGTTTCGTGCAAGACATAAAGACAACAAAGTTATTTTGTCAAAATAATCAAGGCATGTTTTTCATAAAATGAATTAAAGTACAAACGAAACATTTATTCTAGTTTTTATGCACCAGTATTACCAACACATAGTAAAAAACAAAAAGCAACAATTCCTAACACTACATGATTGTTTAGCAAGTCATTTTAATACATGAAAAATCTGTGAAATAAGTGTCCCTGCAGCACAAAAGCAGTGTTAAGTCGCTGGGGGATATTTCTAGCAATAGCCAACAATACATTGTATGGGTCACAATTATACATTTCTCTTTTATGCCAAAAATCATTAGGATATTAAGTTAAGATCATGTTCCATGAAGATATTTTGTAAATGTCCTCCTGTAAATATATCAAAACTTAATGTTTGGTTATAATATCATTGCTAAGAACTACCCCCCCCCCCCCCCCCCCCCCCCTTCATGTGTACAACTTTTAAGATGATTTTCTCAATATTTAGATTTTTTTGCACCCTCAGATTCCAGATTTTCAAATATTGTTCTATCCTAACAAACCATACATCAATGGAAAGGTTATTTATTCAGCATGCAGGTTATTTATAAATCTCAATTTTGAAAAATTGATCCTTATGACTGGTCACATATTTCTTGTATTTGCAGAGGCTTCTGTGAACATGTCTAGTGATGCAGTGAATTGTTGAATAGAGTTACAAATTGAACATTGATTCATGAAAATGAGTAGCTCTAATGCTGTTTTTACTGCAGTTTAAATGATAGACAGTATTAAAAACTCGTTAACAGCCTCATCTTAATGCTCTCCTACTCACAGGTCACGAGGCAGAAGGATCGCAGAACTATTGTAACAATACAGTCTTTAGCAACCTGAAACCCAATCCTTAGGAATAGTTCACCCAAAAATGAACATTTGCAGAAAGTCCATCCAAGATCGGGATGAGTTCGTTTCTTCATCAGGTTTGTAGAAATGTAGCACTGCATCAGTGTCTCAGCAATGGATGCTCTGCAGTGAATGGGTGCCGTCAGAATGAGAGTCCAAACAGCTGATAAAAACATCACAATAATCCACAAGTAATCCACAGCACTCCAGTCGGATTTGTTTCAGCTTTTGTTTTCTCCAGATGTGAACTGATGGACTGGAGTGCTGTGGATATTGTGATGTTTTTATCAGCTGTTTGGACTCTCATCGGGGGAGGAGGGGGGGGGGGGGGTGTGACGGCACCCATTCACTTGCAGAGCATCCATTGCTGAGACACTGATGCAGTGCTATATTTCTACAAACCTGATGAAGAAACACACTCATCCTGATCTCGGACAGACTGAGGGTGAGCACATTTTAATTTTTAGCTGAACTATTTATTTAACGATCAAGCAAAGTCTAATGAGAGTCATGTATATCTCCAGTGAAGTGATGGTGAATATCGAGCAGCTAAACAGCAGCTGTGTCTCCTGACGCAGGTCTTTATGTACTCTGGTGTGTAAGTGGACCTATTCTCCATCTGACGGCTGGGACGACTCCTTCTGGAGCGCCATCGGTCTGGAGGACCTGATGGAGAACAGTTACTCCAAAATAGGTAGGAGAGAATCGTGCTCCGGGTAAGTTGAGCTGGTTCTGCTGACTGAGGTCTTGTCTTGTGCTGAAGGCCAGCAGGCGTGTTGTCCAGGGGCTCCAGTAGGACGAGGTCTGACCGCAGCGGCGGCTGCAGATCTGGGTCTGATTCAGGGCACCGCTGTGGGCGCTTCGCTCATAGACGCTCACGCAGGAGGCTTAGGTACAGATCCACACACTCCTCAAACTAATGCTGTGCTCGCTCAGACAACACACACAGCTTAGCGTTCGGACAGTTTCATTTCATTCTTATCGAGTTAAAAACACAAATAAATGCACAGCCATTTGCACTCTGCATGGAAAACATTTATATGAACGCGCTGTTGCACCTCTGAGAACTTTTAAGGCTTATTCTGTGGCGTTTATATAAGCCTCTCAACGGGTTGTGTCAGAGCTGTAAACGGTTATGCTCAACAAGTGAATAATTGAGCAAAGCGTCTTCTCATAGGATAAGAACACGCAGTCTCATGAATAATTTAATAGACACCGATGCCTCATCGATGTACTACAGTCCATTGCCACGTCACAAATTGTGACGTCAACACAATGTAGATTTTAAACCCGGAAGATGAAAATAGCGCAAAGCTTAAAATTAACCAGTTTTCTCCAACAGTTAAAATTATTGGATGCTAACATTGTCTTCTATGATGTGCAACACAAACACCTCTGCTAAAATCTCAGAAAAAGTAGTCTGGGGTTTCATGACCCTTTAAGGCAAAACAAAACCAGTGTTTTTTTTGTTTTGTTTTTTTATGCACTGGTCAATGTTGAGATTTTGGTCTGTTTGCTCCTTCAGTCTTCTTTCAGACATTAAGAAATAAAAAAAAAAAAAAAAAAAAAACAAACACACAAAATACACATTTAAGTGTTTATTTTAATGCAATGGATCTATTTGCGTCTGTAGATTTAAACTCCAATCTATATATTTAGTTTTCTACATTTACATGCACCAAAACTTAGTTTTATTCCTCTTTGTATTCTGAAGGTTTGTTCGTATATCATTCACATGGATTTAAACAACATTTTACTCATAAACATGGGGAAAATGTTTGTTTTCTGTCTGTTCACGGTATTTTCTGATTTATGGAAAAACCTTTAAAATGTCAACAAAATCCAACAAGATTATGAATCTGGATTTATTCAGTCTTCAGATTTATGTTGTGGATATGTATGCAAATTAATTCATATTTATTTAGTTAATGCCTCATTTGCATATGTAAACATAACATTTCAGAATACTACAATGTTTCCCATTCTTGTTGTAATTGATGAGCTGGGGAAGTGTGGTGATAAGTATTAGATTTCTGTCCTCTGCTCCGCTGTACAGTCGTGTGTGTGATTCCAGTGATTTCTCTGGTTGTTGCGTAGGGCTGATGGGAGCAGACGTGACGGGGCATCACCTGCCCTGCGAGCATCGGCCGGTCTCGTCCCGTATGGCCCTCATATGCGGCACGTCTTCATGTCACATGGCTGTGAGCTTCATTCTGACGTGACGCTGTGTCTGTGTCAGATCCAGTGATGGTTGAATCTCAGCATGTGTTTGTGTTGGTCTCTCAGGTCAGCACACAGCCGCTGTTCGTCCCCGGGGTCTGGGGCCCGTATCTCTCCGCCATGCTGCCGGGGCTGTGGCTCAATGAGGGAGGACAGAGCGCCACAGGACGCCTGGTGAGAGCCGAGCGCTTCAGAATCATGAGCATTTGCATTTGTACTGAACACATCATTATGAAACACGCCATCAAACTGCGAATGAGCTGCAGGGATCTGACGTGGTTTTCAGGTGGAGCATGTGGTGAGAGGACACGCGGCGTACAGGCAGCTGGAGGAGCAGGCGGAGCGCAGGTGTGTGTCTGTCAATCATCCTCATCTGATCTCTCTGATCTCAGTCTCATTTCACCGGTTTGCTCCGTGCAGCGGGAAGCAGGTTTACTCGTACCTGAACGCTCACCTGGAGGGCATGAGCGCAGATGCAGCGCAGCTGGAGCAGCTGACGGCCCGCCTGCACGTCTGGCCTGATTTCCACGGCAACCGCTCTCCTCTGGCCGACCAGACGGCCCGCGGCGCGGTGAGCAGCAGGACACGCCTCCTCCGGCGCTGATCCGCATCATCAGTGTCTGCATCACGATTCACTGCTGATCACAAGATACAGAAGAGGAAGATTATTTGGAGGAACTTAGAGATTGCTGAGATATTATTTTCATTACAATTAGATGCAAATTAAAGGGTGTTGCTATGTACTTTCTAGGATGTTGTGTTGTGAGTGCTAAGCTGTTGCTAGGGTGTTCTTAATGGTTGCTAGGGTGTTGATAGGATGAATAATTAGAATGGGGAACAAAATCCTTCCAAATTAACCTTTGAATGCATTATAATGGTTAATGGGAATGTTTTTTAGTATCTTCCCCCCCTTTATTTTTGGGGACACTAATGTGAGTGTAAGTGGGAAATGAAATGTGCTTGATGTCATGGTAAATGTCACATCTTAATGGCCCTAGAAAGAACTTGATTTTGTTGGTCAAATAAATTGTAATTTTTTTAAGGTGTTAAGGAAATATAAAAGATTATTTTATGTTTTTGGACTAATTTCTGAAGTGCTAGATAGTGGTTTGATGTGTTTACTTATGCGTTTGTGCAGGTTGTGGGTCTCACTTTATCACAGACACTGGATGATCTGGCTCTGCTGTATCTCGCAACTCTTCAGGCCATCGCTGTAAGACACACACACACTCACTCTCACACACATACACACACACTCACTCTCACACACATACACACACACTCACACTCACTCTCACACACATACACACACACTCTCACACACACAAACTCAGATGCTCCTTTAAGTAAATGATCACATCTTCCCAGTGTTAATGTGAATATGTCTCTGTTGTGTGAAGCTCGGCACCAGACACATCATAGACGCCATGAGAGCGGCAGGACATGACATCACAACCCTCTTCCTGTGTGGAGGACTGAGCAAGAATGCCCTGTTTGTGCAGACACATGCCAACACTACAGGTGACTGCACTCATGTCTGCATCACTGACCTGCGCAGACGACATTCTCACGTCATCACATCACACACAGAGTCTGAGCACTGAACCTCATCACATCACTAACATGAAGACGGGCAGCACTGTGTGTGTTTGGGGTTAGTTAGTGGATGATGTGGGTAGTTAATGTGATTCTCTACACCGGTGTGATCTGTGAGAACTGACTTCATACATCCATCCATATTCTTAATGGCCGTTCTGCGCTTCCAGGGGACAGTAAGTTCCAGTAAAACCACTTGCTTTGTAGACTCTGATGTTAACACAATGTCTGGGCGGAACAAAGTGTTTGTGATGTTTTTTGGGAACTTAAGCTGCCTTCCTAGATCTACCTGGAGCTGCCAGTCCCGTGTGGTGGGAAGAATCCCTCCCGTGGAGCTAGGCCGACCCTGTGCCTTCTCCCCAGCTCTGAAGAAGGTGATGTACTGTTTGGGGGTGTGCTGACTCTTACCATCTTGAGTGCTGATTCTCCGCCAGAGACCTTAAGACTTGGTCATGGCGCCATCGGTATCGCCCTTCCCCCAGTGCCTTCGAACAACAACTGAGGATGTGCCCCAGGGTGCCCCTCTTCTGGCAAAGTTGGCACTCTGGAGTATTTGCCATTCCCCGGCTATACAGGTTGGATGGGCTGGGGAGAACATCATAAACTGATTGAATGAGAAACTTAATGCGCAATGGTTCAGCTCTCCAGAGCTCCATCCAGGTGATCTTGCGAGGCTCTACATGCTCCCATCTGGTCCAGGCTCCTTGCTTGTACGTGCCCGACCATCTTACTGTAGTGTTCTTCCTCCACCTCTGCTCGTATCTCATCCTGTGCCAGTTGACGTTTCTCCTTCCCATGGCTTTTCTCATAAACTGGTTGGGGAAAACCAAGATGTTATGCCACAGCCGTGCCTCTGCTCTATCTACAGCAACCTGAGCCTGCCATGTCTTCATGAGGATTCCTGTAGTAGTGACTTTAATGTCGGAGGAGTCTCGGTACATCATAACCTCCCTGTCTTAAGTAACTTTGAACTCCTCCACTAGGCCACTTATAGGAAGCTGCAGCTTGGTGGAATGCCCATACAGGGCAATACTGCTTAGAGAGCGAGGGAGCCCCAACCACCTCCGGAGGAACTGACTGATAGTTTTCACTACGGTTTCCACTGTTGTCATTGGCACCTCGTACACTAGAAGAGGCCAGAGCAGCCTTGGCAGAACTGCATGTTGATATACCCAGGCTTTGAACTTTCCTGGAAGCCCCGATTTATCTATCACGGTGAGCCAGGCAGTAAAATCGCTCCGGGTTTGTTGCATTGTGGCTGTGTCCTTCAGGAAACTGTCAAAGATCTTGCCCAGGCTCTTGACCGGTTTTTCTGTCACTGTTGGAGGGCAAAGCGGAACTGGTCAGCCACTTTTCCCTTTTTCAACACTAGAGACCTGGACTTGTCTGGTTTAAAACTCATCCTTGCCCATGCGATGAGCTATTCCAGTCCTTGAAGAAGCCATCTGCACGCAGAAACAGATGTTGCTTTCACCGTTAGGTCATCCATAAATGCTCTTATGGCGGGCTGCCAAGTACCAGATCTAGACATTGGGCCTCTACTTTCCACCTCTGCTGGCTTGACGATCATGTTCCTGGCTAATGCAAAGAGTGGCACTGAGATTGTGCAGCCAGTGACCTTACCCTTCTCCAGCCGGTGCCATGAAGATATTAGTGACCCTGAGGAGACTCTCAACCTAAAGTCACTATAATAGTCCAGAATTATGTTACTAATCATCTCTGGAACATGGTGTCTTGTCATTGCTGTCTCGATGAGCTTGTGTGGGATGAAACCATAGGCATTTGATAGATCTAGCCAGAGTGCTGCAAGGTCTCCTCTGCTTTCTCTTGCCTCCCGGATCAACTGGGTCACTATTCATGTATGCTCCAGGGACCCCTGGGACTCCCCCCTTCTGTACTGAGGTATCTATATGCATTCTTTAGGAGGAACTCAGTTAGACGTTAGGCCACAATCTTAAAGAAGATCTTCCTTTCGACGCTGAGCAACAAAATGATACGAAACTGCTCTCTTACTTGAATCCTCTTCTTTCAGTATCCATATACCCTCTACATGTCTCCACTACGCAGCAACCTTTCCTCTTCGCCAGATCACCTTCAAGATCCTCCAGAGACACACTAGGACCTAGGGCACTGCTTATAGACCTTATAAGGTACTCCACTGGGACCTGGGACAGAGCTAGTTCTTGCAGTTTTAACTGCTTCTTTGACTTCCTTCAGGGTAGGCTCAGAGATGTTAAATTGGGTCTCTGGTTCTGGAGGTGTTACCAGTTCCTCACATAGACCAAGGTCTTGCTCCCTCAAATTGTCACTAAAGGTGAAACTGAGATGGTGATTGACTTCCTCTGCAGAGCAAATAAGTTGGCCACTCCACTTCTGTCCCAGTAGTCTCTTGGCAAAGCCAAAGGGTTTGGCAATAAAAGCACTGCGCTTTCGGGCCCTCTACTTGCCCTTCCTACGATGCCACTCAGCCCGCCTCAGTGTAATGAGCCTCCTCCTTATGATGTCTGTTAGGTCTGACAATGCAGCTTTCTCCTTCTCCTCAGCCAACTTAGATTGGTGCTTCAGGGATCTGAGTCCTTCTCTCAGCTGGCTGATCTTGTGTTCCCACCGGTTTGGTCTTGCTGGATCACTTGTTCCCTGCTTCTCCGAGGTGCCAAACCGTTCTGAGCCTATGCTCATTATGAGGGTGCACATAGTTTGGAGTTTCTGGTCCGCATTCCCCTTCGATGTCACCTCCAGTATCTTATCTACATCCTCATCCAACTGGAGCCACTTCTTCTTATTAGCAGCAGGCCACTTCATTCGATGCTGTTCTGATGTCCTGCTTTGTGGGGGGCCTTGTGTTGCATGGAGGTTCTGGGCACTGTGGGGTGACTCCAGGCCGGGCTCCTCCTCCGTCTGACCAAGTTCTGTAGTCAGCACCACAAAACTTGTAGTGCTGGCTCCTGCTCCTGTGCATTGCTTCACTTGTTCCCTCCTCAAACAGGCCATTTTTGTCTGGTGGATCTTCAGACCTCTATGATTTCTACACCCCTTTCCACATACAGACTGCACCCGTAATCGATTTTCCATTTGCTTGGTTTATTACCAATTGGTCCACCCTATTGGGATGCTCATCTTCCCGCCCTCTCGGGCATCCCTGGGGGTATAGTTCTAAAGGGTTCTTCGTAGCTTATTTGGGTGCTCCCTCACTCTAGCTGTAGTTTGGGTTGCTAGCCCTTGCTGCCCCCAGATACTGTCTTTTCGTGCTGTCTTCTGTCTCTCCAGCCGTCACCATTCTTTTCATGGACGTCATCTAGTCTTTCCTGGAGGTCATTGGCAGAGCCAGAAGTGATAATTATAACATACACCTTCTGGTGCTACTTGGACACGTCTTCAGTGAAGAAGTATATATCATGGTAGTATTTTTTTGCTGACTTAAATGTAATAAAAACTGCTGCATTACAATAATTGTTCATTTAATATAATATTGATAACTAGACATTCATTTTTCTGAAGAAAATGTCAGTGGTTTCTGCCGTGGCAGAACTCAGCACTAGGCAGTCTCTATGATGTTCAGAATGATCGCTAGGGCGTTGCTATGTGGTTGTTAGGCAGTTGCTATGTTGTTCTGGGTGGATGCTAGGGTGTTGTGGGTCACCAAAATCACCTGATTCAAATGCAGTCAGATGAACAGATGTTTCAGACACACACAGATGCTTGATCTCTCGGTTTTTTGCTCATTATAAGCATGTGTGTGTGTCTGTGCGTGCGAGTGTGTGCGTGTGTGTGTGTGTGTGTGTGTGTGTGTGTGTGTGTGTGGGGTGTGTTTGTGTGGTGTGTGTGTGTGTGGGTGTGTGTGGTGTGTGCAGGTAATGCAGGTGTTCTGACGGCGGAGAGAGAGGCTGTGCTGCGGAGCCGCTGTGATCGGAGCCTGTGCTTCATCTGACTGCAGCTCCATACAGGTACAGACAGCCCTCACTAATACATCATTCAAGGATTTCATGTGAAGAGCAAGATTTGATGTGAGACCGTTACCTATGTGATGCCTTTTTGTAAATCAGCTCCACTATCTCACTATATAGTAAGTCAATAGTAGCCTACCACTTAAACTAGTACCAAGTAAACACAGAAATGTTTTAAATCTTTCTGCAGTACAGTTCAAATCGGTACACATTACTATGGGATTAACAGAATATTGTCACCACACACAGGACACATACACACACACACACAAACAACCACACACACACACACACACACACACACACACACACACACAAACGTGCGCACACTCCCACTCGTATTTGTAAATATTAAGCCACCAAACGATTCATATTTAAATATGAATTCTGCGTGTCTCTGTGTTAATGAATGGCGCAGACGCGCGGTTTTGTTTAGTACTCGTACTGAAGCGCATGCGACGATTCCGGTGATATTAACATCTGCCGTCTCACTAATGAGGACATAAACACATGAACAACATCTCCAGAACTGCTCTGAGAGTCACTTCATCAGCATCTGACCGTTTCATTTGAGTAAAACTATCACCATGTCACACACACAGAAATGTAATGGTATTCACGGCAACCCGTCAAAATAAATGTTTGGTTTAACTTGAGGGCATTGCGGTAGAAATATATTACTGTTGTTGAGTAGAATGTTAGTAACAGCGGCTACTACTACTACTACAATTATTAAACCCTTATTTTTAAGTAATATTCATACAATATTTCTTCAATGATTTAATTGTAATATTAAATCCCCTTTATTTTCCAAAAATAAAAGATAAATTAAATGACTGTTTTATGCCTTAAATGTAAATACACAACACAGAATTTCCGAGGAAAAAAATAATAAGGCTATTGTAAGAATAAATAAAACTTGTTTTTATGCTTTCAAATAATTAGACCTGTTTTGGGAACAATAAAACATAACCTTGGAAAAAATAAAACATTTCATAGGGCCCTGAACATGTAATTTTTGTTAAACTTTTGATAAATTGATGTTAAATTGTTCAAGTTTCATGATTTTAATTAATTAGATATGTTTTGTTGGTTAATAATTTAATTTAACCATTAAAAAGGGGTCCAGAAAATTGAAAACTGAAAAAAAACAGTTTACATTCACTTAAGACATAGCGGTGTTTACGTGAATACTCAAGATGGGCTTTTTGACATCATTGTGTGTGTATTTGCATGAATGTATTTAAATGAAGACACAACAGGGAACTCAATCCTGTACTTGCAGACAGACAGAAGGACTGAAGTCCCCTAAAAAAGCTCTAGAACCTTCCCTGAGAGCGTCATCAGTTCAGCTGCTCCCACACGTAGTGAGAACTGACACATGAGCGAAGTCATCTGATATGACACTATTGTCTTCTGCAGAGCTAACATTCATAAGTTATTTTCCTGTTTATTTCTGTGACGCTGCATTATATAAAGCACTATAGAAATAAATGTGACTTGACAAAGGAGCATCCTGGTGTCTTTCTAGGAAGCAATGAGGAGAATGACCAGAATCGGGCGTGTTGTCAGACCAAACCCTGGGCTCGAGAGGTGAGGTTCAGTGATGTGTTCATGCTTTCATTCTGTCAGTACCAAGACACTCATATCTCAGGATTCTTGTGCATCAGTGTCTGTAACCGTACGAATGAATGTTGGTGTGTGTAAAGCTTCTACAGGAGGAAGTACGCCGTGTTTCTGCGCCTTTATGATCATCAGAAGGAGTGTGTGGCGCTGATGGAGACCGAAGCAGTTTGACATGCAGACGCTTTCTGAAGAGCAGATTAAACACGGAGATCCTTGAGCTGAAGACCAAAAACAGCTTTTCATTCATCTACTAAGATGCTTTTACTGAACACAAATACTCAAAGTACTTTAAGGGTTCAGCCTTTTACACCTAAATATCACCCAGATAAAATCTGTTAAAACATTTCAGGTAAAAGTGGTTGACCACAGCTACTCACCAAGTTTGTTTTAAAGATCAGTTTAACATGATTTATTTGTGTGCGTGTGTGTTTTAAAAACTGAACATCAGTTCACAAATAAAATACACATATTGAAATTTGTCCCCCCACCCCCCCCCAGAAAACTTTTTTGTTCTTAGTTATTTTGGAATGTAAAAATGCTTAAAATACTAACTTGATATATACTTAGTTTTAATAAATTATTAATTACTGACAACTTAAAAATACAATTTAGAATTGTTTTTTGAAAAAGTAATATTTGTTAAACCTGGAAAATGTCCACATTACAGGGATAATTCCCCCAAAATGAACATTTGCTCTTAGTTTACTCCTCCTCAAGCCAACGAAGACTTCTTTTCTTCAGCTGAACAGTAAAGAAGATTTTAGCTGAAACCGTGATTCATACAGTGCAAGTCAATGGCTACCGTCACTCTGAGAGTCAGAAAAGCACATCAGGCAACACGAAATGAATCCCCGTGGCTCCTGGCGATATATTGAGGCCTTATGAAGCGAAAAGATCAGTCTGTGCAAGAAACATTATTTACATGATTACTGCAATCCAGAGCCTCAGGCAAACGGGGAAATCTGATTCTTTTCTGCCAACTGGTTCTTTCAGACAGTTTGTTTCAGTGAACTGGTTCAGTTCATTTATGTAATCACACAATGACGTAATGTATACGCAATTATATTATTAAAGCACACAATAATGCTGTGAAACGTGGATATTTTACTTGTCGAAAGCACATAAAGCGAGTAAACTAGTCTTCATCAGCTCACATTTCTACAGAAC
Organism: Sinocyclocheilus anophthalmus; assembly: GCA_018155175.1. Taxonomy (NCBI): domain Eukaryota; kingdom Metazoa; phylum Chordata; class Actinopteri; order Cypriniformes; family Cyprinidae; genus Sinocyclocheilus; species Sinocyclocheilus anophthalmus. The sequence goes on from JADLZN010005125.1 coordinate 127,235, forward strand.
CATAAACCCGTTCATTTCTCTCCTCCATGCAAGCTCTGGGTTCACACGAGCTCACATCAGCAGCTCATCCGTCTTCAGTCCGAGTCCAGCTGTTTCTTCGGTTCGGTGACTGCTGGAGGAGCTGGGTCTGAGTCAGTTCCTTCATCGCAGGATCAGGTACGCCAGTGTTTGGCTCATTTCTAGTCGGAGAGACTGTCAGGCGTCTGAAAGCGAGTTGTAGATCTGCTGCTCGAGCCACGGACTGCTTCAGTCTGAACTGCTTTCATCTAGTTCACCAAAAACAACCAGTTCAAAAGAATGCTTTTTATTATTCTCAAAAATGAATAAATTAATATATGTATTTTGCATTCATGTCTGGTGTTTAGTCCAGCCAGTCACTATTGAGTTACGAGGTTAGGGCTATGATACGTTCCTTACCACTCTTGCTGCAAGCATAAAGTAAAGATCTGGAGGACTTTAGTGAAGAAAAAAAGCTTTATTACTTTATTATTGAGACACAATGTTGAAACAATTCTGAACTCAAGCACCTCTGTGCTCATTAAATGAGCAGCTCTGTACAACGTTTTGCTCTCATTTATTGACATTTCATAATGTACAATCCAAGCACAATACAGTGGTCTTAGTTAAAGTAATAAATAAATAATATGAATGTACTTTATTTAGCAATGAATGAACATGTGGCCAAACAATGCAAAGTACACAGTTTGTGTATTGCAAAGGTCCTTATTTCACATTTTCATCAATGCTGTAGTTGATAGGTTTCCAACACTCTTCTGATCTCACGTTCTCACTGCACGGCTTTTCAGTTCACCACCTCTCACAAACTGTGACTGATACAATGAATTTAAGGATATGCATGGAGAAATAATACACAGCATTGTCTGATGAATGCTACTGCACACAGCTAACGTCGTGTAGAAAGAGCTGCTACTCTCCAGCATGTAGATGTTCAAGAAAATGACTTTGCAAGATAACATCTGAGTTTCTCTGTTGACTTCTGCTCATTTGGTAACTTCTGGAGACAGTTTCTCCGGTGCGACAGCAGAGCGCTAGAGGTGATGAAGCTCCGTCCACACGGCGGGCAGCGGTGCGGTTTCTCTCCGCTGTGAACTCTCTCGTGTATCTTCAGGTTCCCCGACTGACTGAAACTCTTGTCGCAATGCGAGCACTTGTAGGGTTTCTCTCCCGTATGGACTTTCTGGTGTTCCTTCAGATATTTGGCTCTGGAGAAGCTGTTCCCGCACACCGAGCACACGTGAGCTTTCTCTCCGGTGTGGATCTTCTGGTGCTCCTTCAGATAACCCAGCTGTGAAAACATCTTTCCACAGAAGGAGCACAGGAAGAGCTTCTGGTGGATTTTCTGGTGTATCTTCAGGTGCTTTGCTGAGATGAAGCTCTTCCCGCACCGATCGCAGCCGAAGGGTCGTTCTCCAGAGTGCGAGTGCTGGTGGTTTCTGAGGATCGTAGCCTGTGTGAAGCATTCCGGCACTGTTGGCAGGTGAAAGGCCTCTCTCCGGAGTGAATCCGCATGTGGTTCTTGAAGTGTCCCTTGCGGATGAAGCTCTTGTCACACAGGAGGCAGGTGAAGGGCTTCTCTCCCGTGTGGATCCGGATGTGGTTCTCCAGACTCTCCTTGCGTGTGAAGCTCTTGGAGCAGTGCGAGCAGCTGAAGGGCTTCTCTCCGCTGTGAGTCTGCAGGTGTCTCTTCAGGTCTGCGTTCTTGAAGAAGCTGCTGCCGCACTGCAGACAGCTGAAGTTTCTCTCTCCGCTGTGGATTCTGATGTGGCTGTTGAGGTTGACTTTGAGCGTGAAACTCTTCCCGCACTGAGCGCAGATGAACGGAGATTTCTTGGCTCCTGTTCTCTTCTGGGAGAAATCATCTTCAGTCTGTGATTGTTCTGCAGTCATGATCTTCTGATGATCTTCATTCACTTCTTCACTTTCCACCTTCACTTCCAGCAGATCTGAAACCAGTTCAGACAATGAGGTCAAATAAGAACGAAATTAACCACCATTTCACGGCAGAAATCAAGAGGTCCAGATGAAGACATAAACTGATCCAATGACAACAGTCGTAATATTATTATTCCCCAGTCACGCATAAAGCAATTGTAAATTCACGACTGATTATTGGGTATTGAGGCAAGAACCACGGACATGGATTAGGCCATGATATCTAATATCAGAGCCGTGTTCTGCTCAAAGCGAAGGAGAAAATGTTCTAAGGTGTGGCTAAATGGTGCTGAATATTGGGATTATAACACCTAGCCCTATTAAGCAAACTGAAAAAAATAGCTAGTTTTATCATTTTGTTGTGTGTTTTTGTCAGTTTTATTTTAATAGTAGTAATTAGTTAGTTCATTTAGTTTTAGTTATTTTAATACTTCAAGTTAAATGAAGTGAAAATGAGAAATGTTGCGCTTTAAACTAAATCATAAGCATACAGTTTAAAGCAGCCTGTCAGATGCGTGCTGTATAATGCATTTCAGACGTGTTTTCCTCAGCACATAACTTACATTATACAGTCATATTTGTACATGTGCAAGTTTTACATGATTTCCATTTTTCCTAATATCAAGCGAGTCTCTGTTAGATTGCACAGACTTCACTGAAGAAGCGGCGGTGTGCGCATGAACGTCAGACACACGGAGCACATTACAATAGGAGAGCTATAATTCTGACTAATATATATTTTACATTCAAAAGTGGAAGCACTTCAAATCTCCTCCCCATTTACACCAGCACTAAACTAAACTGCAGTATGAAGAGAGTGTTGCAGCAGTCATTTTTATTTAATGAATGAGCCATCGTTTATTCAACAAGCCACTGTTTAATAAAAAAGAAAAAATGCATTACTTGATGATTTTGCCCCCACACACATCAGTCATTAAAGTAGAATCAATAATCATCTCCGGGGGGGAAACCCCCCCCCCCTTTTCCCTCTGTTCTCAGTATCTCCTCTTCCTCTTCCTCTTCCTCTCTGTGTGTTTCTGCATCACTCTCGTCTTCACTCTCCTCTTTAATAAACTCCATCTTTACAGAAGCGTAACTCGAACCTGGAAACTGTTGGAGCAGATGCAGAGCAGAAAGACATTATTAGTATTTAGTGAATGCTGGATTCATCACATCATCACTCACGGATATTAAATATGTGTATGATGTGAGAGGATAACCTGCTGGTGTGAATGTGTTTCTCAGCTTCTGCAACAGATGACAGACGACTGAAGCGGTTCTGTTTCTGTTCGCTTCACCTCTCGCTGCTCTCTGTCACTGTTTAGGCATTCACTGATATTTCTGGCTACTATAAGAACTTTCTCTGCATATTGTAATATTGTTTCTTTTTTCAATTCTTGTCAAGTTTTATTCATTTTTGTAGTTGATAATGATTCATACTGTAAATGTTACATCTATATTTTCTATCACTCTCTGGGTGTTATTGCTGTCACTGTTACACTCATGTCTGGAATTAATAACTATATCAGGGCTTTGTGTGATCAGATCAGAAACGGAAGGTCTGTAGGGATTTTAGGACTGAATTCGGTGTTGTTTGCACTGCACTGCACTGCCCGACTACAAACATATCAGCAAAAGCAGGTGTTTATGGACTGTATTAATGCTGAAACCCGCATGCATGTGTTTCTCAGCTTCTGTCTATTGATTCGCTCTATTCAGCACTGGCGACATGAACAGGTCTTGAACAGAATCAGTGTAGTGCTCACTTATATCCGCTACTACCGACTCGTTTACAGACGGTAAACTACAGGAAAACAGTAATTCGGTTACCGTCACGCCGCCGCTCCGTTCATTCAATGACCGCTGCTCCGCTGGCGCCACACCCGGAAGTACACGATCACAGGCGCCAGCGCAGGCTGCTTTCAGCCAATCAGACAAACCGCTTTTGTTAAAGGTGCAGGAAGAGATTTCTGTGTTAAATGGTTAACAATGTTTGTCATATTTTACATGCTTTAAATGGTAACAATCACATATTTAATGTTATTTTAGGTTACAAAAATTATTTTAATCATATATTTATACTATAGTAATACTGTGATGCTAAAACACTACATACAAACAAACAAACTGAAGACAACATGTTAGAAAAAGAAAATAATTCAGTTATCCAGTCATTTCAGCTGATGGAAACTAATAGAACGGGATTAGACTTAAAGTGATCGCTCAGCCAGAAATGAAAACTATCATTAGCTGGCATGTCACTGCAATCCTGAATGACTTTCCTTTCTTCTGTCGCGTGTAAATGAAGACGTTCTGAAGAAGGTTAGTCACCAAACCGTTTCAGTCCCCATTTGACTTACTCTGGAGTTTTTGTCCATACAATGGAAGTCAATGGGAACCAAAACTGTTTGGTGACTAACCTTCAGAACGTCTTATGTTCATGTTGCACAGAAGAAAGTCATGTAGGTTTGGAAGGGCATGAGTAAATGATGACAGAATGAGCATGGCCCCTTTAAAATAGTCTTCATCCTGTGGCTTCCTCTCCTGGACAACAGCAGTATTACTAATTACTCATAATATTTGCTGTAAGTGGAAAATCATGAAAATAAGCCTGTTTGCTCAGAATGACTTCTTCTCCATATGAACAAAAATATTAGATTATACCTGCAAAATGATTTAATGGATCAAAATTCTTTTGATAACTTTTTGCCGTTTGGCATTGTCTAGAGCTGTCATGTGGTGAAGATCTGACAAAGGAGTTCGAAGGGACTTTTTTTAAAATTAGAATGTTATTGTGTTGTGATTTGGAGGATGTAGATTTGTGGTTCTAGAAAAGAATACGAGTGCTGTTCAACTTCATGAAGGATGCTTGTGTTAAAGGCTGAGTTATGTGCCGGTCAGAAATGATTCAGGGCTCGGGGCAGAAATGACATGAAACAATATGCTCCCAAAATTGAAGTTGAAATCGGTTTCTCTTTTTTTTATAGCATATGAGATAGGAATTATCAGACGAGCAAGAGTGTTTTTTATGAAAATCAACATGATTTTAGACAACAGTAGCCTGGTTTCCATTAAAGCGCCAAGCCACTGATTCTATGCAGTTTTGCATTGTGATTACAAAATGATGCCATCACACAATGACATCATAAATGTCTTTTTTTTTTTTTTGTCCTGCCTTTAGCAGCTTTTCCCCTAAAATTATCCTGTGCAACACTGACATGGAGTAAACCTGGAGGCCACTGAATTTTACTCGTTTACTCATTCATTTAGAAGCTGATGTGCTGCGAAAGCCAGCGAATTCACGAGCAGGCGATAAGGAGGATGAAGATGAGGAGAAAGAGTGCAAAGTTTTTCAGTATTTACAGTACGACCCCTTATGTTCAGCTTGTATAGAGCTGTTACTGTAAAACCGTGAAACACCACCGCCTCTGCCCTGACCAAACAACCACCGATATATAAACTCTCGACAGCGTGGAACACATACAAAAGTGTGTCAAAATACCCGTCTTGGCACGTATCCTTGAACACAGTCGGTTATTTCTTAAATGAACAGTAACAGTTGAGAACAATCAAATGTGTATCAGTATATAGCAGACCGAGAAGTGTGTTAAAGTGGCCGCGCCTAATTTACTAGCTGCTGTAGGTGTCTTTAATATTGATCAAATAAATAAGTAAATGTATTGCTCTTGACTGAATAACTTAGCTTTACAATTAATCTATATTTAATTTATACAGTGAATATACAATATTATCTCATTATTCAATTTCTGTACTTGAACACCTACAAATCTCAAAACCCCAAGCATCTTTAATTTGTATCTTTGTATTATTTATTTATATGAGCTATTGCTTGTAATTTTGTTCATTTGTTCTTATTTACTGACTGTTCACTTGTCTTTAATAATGTTTGAAATTTATATTTGTTAGGCTAGTAGTTTTTGCTGTGGTATTAAAATTGGAATCAAGAATTGTAAAATTGAACTGGTATATATTTTTGGTGTCATATAAGCTTACTTAGAATACAAGATAACATGGGTCAAAAACAATGATAACATTTATTTAAACAACAAAGTTACTTACTTACTAAGCTAACACCATGCTTCTTGATGATATCTCCCAAGGGTAGCGTGCACAGGGTGAAAAGAAACGGTTCTAGTACTGAGCCTTGTGGTACTCCATACTGAACTTGTCATCGATATGATACCTTTAACGTGTAGAAATAAGAGACAGACCTTGTTTTTGAATGGTACCATACACAAGTAATTTTATTCATTTAAAATTGTTGTTACTCCTGAATTTAAACCATCCATTTACAGCAATAGACATGTTTTAATTATTTGTTTAATAGACTTTATCAAGATGGCAAGAACTTCACTGCAGGAAATGTGTTTTAGTGAGTGACACATTCTCTCCTGAGGAGCTACTTTGGAGCATGAATTTCTCTAGCGGCAGGTATTTATTATGTATGAATGACTTTAAATGTCTTTTAAGGGTGGTCATTTGGGTGAAACTCCTCCCGCATGGAGCGCAGTGATACGGCTTCACTTCCTTCGCATCGTTGTGAACGCTCTCATGTGCTTTCAGGTTTCCTGCCACTCTAAAACCTTTCCCACACTGAGGACAGATGTACGGCTTCACATCAGAGTGAGTTTTTAAGTGAGTCTGAAAGTTTCCGCTTAGTGCAAAAGTTTTCCCGCACTGCTGGCATGTAAAAGGCTTCTCTTCACTGTGAACTCTCATGTGCCCTCTAAGGCTTCCTTTTTGTCGAAAACTCCTCTCACACTGATTGCACTTGAACGGCTTCTCTCCAGTGTGGATTCTTATGTGTTCTGTAAGGCTTGCTCTTTGTTAACCCATTTCCGCACTGATCACATGTGTGTGGTTTCTCTCCAGTGTGAATTCTCATGTGATCCTTCAGGCTTCCCTTACACGTGAAACTCCTTCCACACTGACCGCAGGTGCACAACTTTCTACAAACAAATGTAAACCTGTGTGTGTCTGTGTCTGTGTGTGTGTGTGTGTGTGTGTGTGTGTGTGTGTGTCTCTTGTGGTGTCTGTGGTCTGTGTCTTTGTCTGTGGTCTGTGGTCTGTGAGTGCTGTGTGTTGTGTTGTGTGTGTGTTGTGTGTGTGTGTGTGGTGTCTGTGTCTGTGTCTGTGTCTGTGTGTGTGGGTGTGTGTGTGTGGTGTGTGTGAGTCCTGTGTGTGTTTGTTTGTGTTGTGTGTCTGTGTCTGTGTTTCGTGTGTCTGTCTGTGTCTGTGTGTGGGTGTGTTGTTGTGTGAGTGTCGGTGTTGGTGTGTCCTGTTTGTGTGTGTGTGTGTGTGTGTTCTGTGTCTGTGTCTGGGTCTGTGTTGTGCGAGGTGTGTGTGTGTGTGTGAAGTGGTTTGTGTGTGTCTGTTGTCTGTGTCTGTGTGTGTGTGTGTGTTGTGTGTGTGTGTGAGAGTGTGTGTGTGTGTGTGTGTGTGTCTGTGCTGTGTCCTGGTCTGTGTGTCTGTGTCTGTGTTTGTCTGTGTGTGTGTGTGTGTGTGGGTTGTGTGTGTGTGTGTGTTTGTGTTTGTGTTTGTCTGTGTGTCTGTGTCTGTGTGTGTATGTGTGTGTGTGGTGTGTGTCTGTTTCCTGTGTGTGTGTGTGTGTGTGTTGTGAGAGAGAGAGAGAGATAGTGTGTGAGAGAGAGATAGTGTGTGTGTGTGTGAGAGAGAGAGTGTCTGTGTGTGTGGTGTGTGTATTTTTATAGTGTGAGTGTGTCTGTTTTGTGTCTTTGTGGTCTGTGTGTGAGTGTGAGTGTGTCCTGTTTCTGTCTGTGAGTGTGCCCTGTTTGTGAGTGTGTGAGTGGGGTCTGTGGGGTGTGTGTGTCTGTGTGAGTGTGAAGTGTCTGTGAGTCGTGAGTGTGTGTGTGTGCGTGCGTGCGTTTTTGAGACGAATGAGTACATAAATTTGTATAATGACAAAGGTATGACAGGTATTACAAGGAGAAGGTTACTTTTCAGGACATTACCCCATGTCACCACTTTTCAAAACGCTTATAAATCACACAGAATGAAGTTTTTTGAAAATCTTAAAATGCAGAAAGTCTCCTGTGAGGGTAGGTTTAGGGGTAGGGTTGGTAAAAGGGCAATAGAATATACGGTCTGTACAGTATAAAACCATTACACCTATGGAATGTCCCCACAATTCACAAAAACAAACCTGTGTGTGTGTGTGTGTTTGTGTGTGGTGTGTCTGTGTGTGTGTCTGTGGTGTCCCTGTGAGTGTGTGTGAGTTTGTATTGAGTGTGCAGTGAGTTGTGGTCTTTGTGTGTGTGTGGTGTGTGTGGTCTGTGTCCTGTGTCCTGTGTCCTTTGTGGTGTGAGGTCTTTGTTGTGGTGTGTAGTGAGTGTGCTTCTGGTGTCTGTTTGTCGGTGTCTGTGTTGAGTGTGTATGGTTTGTGTGTGTGTGTGGTGTCTGTGTCTGTGTCTGTGCCTGTCTGTGTCTGTGCCTGTCTGTGTCTGTGTCTGTGTCTGTCTGTGTGTGTGAGAGTGAGTGTGTGTTTGTTTGTGTTTGTGTGTTTGTGTGTGTTTGTGTTTGTTTGTGTTTTTGTGTGTGTGTGTGGTGTGTGTGTGGGTGAGTGTGGTGGAGGGTGAGTTTGAGTGTGAGTTTGATTCTGTGTCTGTGTCTGTGTCTGTGAGTGTGAGTGTGAGCCTGTGTCTGTGTCTGTGTCTCTGTCTGTGTGTGTGTGTGTGAGTCTGTGTCTGTGTCTGTGTGTCTGTGATTAGATCCATTAATCTGTAGAGAGCGGATTCTGTCTGGTGGATCAACAGAGACATCTACTGGTCACGAGCAGAGAAGGCCTACAGATAAATCTCGGCCTCTCACATCCACTGGACATCATTTCAACATCATGTCAGCAGATGCAAATCTTCATTAATTAATGCTGTTTCATTACAGTTTACTCGTCTTTGCGCGGTGCAATAGGATGTGAATGCTGGTTTACAGGTACAAGGACTGTAGAGTAATAAAGTAGTGAAAATCCCTTAATATATGACCAAATCGGATGTTGTTCTTCAAGTGGCTGCGTTGTTTTGTGGATTTCAGCTCTGAGCCGTGAACAGGAGGGTTTAGACTGGCGTGGATCGCTCATGAATATTCAGCACGTAACGGCACGTTCATCCTGTAGTCCTGACCGATTGGCTGACAGGCAAGACATTTGTTAGCAGCTGACCAATCAGCAGTTTCTCCTGGAGCAAAGGCTTGGCTTATGAATATTATTTAGATGTCGTGACCGAACTCTACAGTAGACTTACCACGCAACTGCAGCCTGATGCATTAATATTCATGAGCGAAGTGTATTCTGCACAGTGCGATTGGTGCAGCGCCGGCGGAGCTCCGTCTCTGATTGGTCGCGTCCTGCGCCAATCGCTCGACAGCGTAGCATCGTAATTAGCGCGTCTGCGATGCAGGCATAGGTTGCAGGGCGATTAATTTGTCATCGCAGAGAAAGACTGTCGGATGAAATAGCGTGACATACAGATGTGTCCGTTCCGACCCGCCGACAATAACACGACTCTCTCGCCGGGGATTTGCTCATCAGTGACTGGATTAGGTTTCGTGATTTAAGGCGCTCAGGTGCAGCGGGATAACGGTGAGTCTGCATGAATAATGTCAGTTTATATGGAGGCGATGATGGCGTATTACATGATTTACATCGCTCACAAATACATCTGCATGCTTATATCACCCATATGAACACAGCCCTTATTAATGCATCTACAGCCTTTTTATTATCCTCCGCATAAATGCATCCGCATCTCTCTTGTCATCCGTGTAAATACATTAGGCCTACGTCTCTTATGATGCACGTTTAAAAGCACACACTCATAGTAGCATAATGACGATGGAATATGTAATACTGAGGAGCTGATGTTGTCAGACAGTGTTTGCGGATATAAAAACAGTTGCGCAATGTTTGTGTGTCTGTAGCTGATGCGCGTCTAGATGCGCCCGATTCCTCCTCCTCCTCCTCCTCCTCTCTATCTCTAGTCCACGCACTGCCGCATCTCTTCCATCACCTCCATCATGGGGAACCGGGGCATGGAGGATCTCATCCCGCTGGTCAACCGGCTGCAGGACGCCTTCAGCTCCATCGGTCAGAGCTGTAACCTGGACCTGCCGCAGATCGCGGTGGTGGGCGGCCAGAGCGCCGGGAAGAGCTCGGTGCTGGAGAACTTCGTGGGGCGGTGAGTGAAGGACACTGACGCTACATGCTGTCAGATTACATGATACAGTGTAACAGTGCGCACATTATACAGTGTAACAGTGTGCACATTATACAGTGTAACAGTGTGCACATTATACAGTGTAACAGTGTGCACATTATACAGTGTAACAGTGTGCACATTATACAGTGTAACAGTGCGCACATTATACAGTGTAACAGTGTGCACATTATACAGTGTAACAGTGTGCACATTATACAGTGTAACAGTGCGCACATTATACAGTGTAACAGTGTGCACATTATACAGTGTAACAGTGCGCACATTATACAGTGTAACAGTGCGCACATTATACAGTGTAACAGTGCGCACATTATACAGTGTAACAGTGCGCACATTATACAGTGTAACAGTGCGCACATTATACAGTGTAACAGTGCGCACATTATACAGTGTAACAGTGCGCACATTATACAGTGTAACAGTGCGCACATTATACAGTGTAACAGTGCGCACATTATACAGTGTAACAGTGCGCACATTATACAGTGTAACAGTGTGCACATTATACAGTGTAACAGTGTGCACATTATACAGTGTAACAGTGTGCACATTATACAGTGTAACAGTGTGCACATTATACAGTGTAACAGTGTGCACATTATACAGTGTAACAGTGCGCACATTATACAGTGTAACAGTGTGCACATTATACAGTGTAACAGTGCGCACATTATACAGTGTAACAGTGCGCACATTATACAGTGTAACAGTGCGCACATTATACAGTGTAACAGTGCGCACATTATACAGTGTAACAGTGTGCACACTATACAGTGTAACAGTGTGCACATTATACAGTGTAACAGTGTGCACACTATACAGTGTAACAGTGTGCACATTATACAGTGTAACAGTGTGCACACTATACAGTGTAACAGTGTGCACATTATACAGTGTAACAGTGTGCACACTATACAGTGTAACAGTGTGCACATTATACAGTGTAACAGTGTGCACACTATACAGTGTAACAGTGTGCACATTATACAGTGTAACAGTGTGCACACTATACAGTGTAACAGTGTGCACATTATACAGTGTAACAGTGTGCACACTATACAGTGTAACAGTGTGCACATTATACAGTGTAACAGTGCGCACATTATACAGTGTAACAGTGTGCACATTATACAGTGTAACAGTGTGCACATTATACAGTGTAACAGTGTGCACATTATACAGTGTAACAGTGTGCACATTATACAGTGTAACAGTGTGCACATTATACAGTGTAACAGTGTGCACACGATACAGTGTAACAGTGTGCACATTATACAGTGTAACAGTGTGCACATTATACAGTGTAACAGAGTGCACATTATACAGTGTAACAGTGTGCACATTATACAGTGTAACAGTCCTGTGCACGACGATACGTGTGTAACAGTGTGGGGGGGGGGGGGGGGGGGGTGGCCCCCCCAGTATACAGTGTAACAGTGTTGCACATATAAAACAGTGTAACAGAGTGCACATTATACAGTGTAACAGTGTGCACATTATACAGTGTAACAGTGTGCACATTATACAGTGTAACAGAGTGCACATTATACAGTGTAACAGTGTGCACACGATACAGTGTAACAGTGTGCACATTATACAGTGTAACAGTGTGCACACAATACAGTGTAACAGTGTGCACACGATACAGTGTAACAGTGTGCACATTATACAGTGTAACAGTGTGCACACGATACAGTGTAACAGTGTGCACATTATACAGTGTAACAGTGTGCACACGATACAGTGTAACAGTGTGCACATTATACAGTGTAACAGTGTGCACACGATACAGTGTAACAGTGTGCACATTATACAGTGTAACAGTGTGCACACGATACAGTGTAACAGTGTGCACATTATACAGTGTAACAGTGTGCACACGATACAGTGTAACAGTGTGCACATTATACAGTGTAACAGTGTGCACATTATACAGTGTAACAGTGTGCACACTATACAGTGTAACAGTGTGCACATTATACAGTGTAACAGTGTGCACACGATACAGTGTAACAGTGTGCACATTATACAGTGTAACAGTGTGCACATTATACAGTGTAACAGTGTGCACATTATACAGTGTAACAGAGTGCACATTATACAGTGTAACAGTGTGCACATTATACAGTGTAACAGTGTGCACACTATACAGTGTAACAGTGTGCACATTATACAGTGTAACAGTGCGCACATTATACAGTGTAACAGTGTGCACACGATACAGTGTAACAGTGTGCACATTATACAGTGTAACAGTGTGCACATTATACAGTGTAACAGTGTGCACACTATACAGTGTAACAGTGTGCACATTATACAGTGTAACAGTGTGCACATTATACAGTGTAACAGTGTGCACACAATACAGTGTAACAGTGTGCACACGATACAGTGTAACAGTGTGCACATTATACAGTGTAACAGTGTGCACATTATACAGTGTAACAGAGTGCACATTATACAGTGTAACAGTGTGCACATTATACAGTGTAACAGTGCGCACATTATACAGTGTAACAGTGTGCACATTATACAGTGTAACAGTGTGCACATTATACAGTGTAACAGTGTGCACATTATACAGTGTAACAGTGTGCACATTATACAGTGTAACAGTGTGCACATTATACAGTGTAACAGTGTGCACACGATACAGTGTAACAGTGTGCACATTATACAGTGTAACAGTGTGCACACTATACAGTGTAACAGTGTGCACATTATACAGTGTAACAGTGTGCACACTATACAGTGTAACAGTGTGCACATTATACAGTGTAACAGTGTGCACACTATACAGTGTAACAGTGTGCACATTATACAGTGTAACAGTGTGCACACTATACAGTGTAACAGTGTGCACATTATACAGTGTAACAGTGTGCACACTATACAGTGTAACAGTGTGCACATTATACAGTGTAACAGTGTGCACACTATACAGTGTAACAGTGTGCACATTATACAGTGTAACAGTGTGCACACTATACAGTGTAACAGTGTGCACATTATACAGTGTAACAGTGTGCACACTATACAGTGTAACAGTGTGCACATTATACAGTGTAACAGTGTGCACACTATACAGTGTAACAGTGTGCACATTATACAGTGTAACAGAGTGCACATTATACAGTGTAACAGTGTGCACATTATACAGTGTAACAGTGTGCACATTATACAGTGTAACAGTGTGCACACTATACAGTGTAACAGTGTGCACACGATACAGTGTAACAGTGTGCACATTATACAGTGTAACAGAGTGCACATTATACAGTGTAACAGTGTGCACATTATACAGTGTAACAGTGTGCACACTATACAGTGTAACAGTGTGCACATTATACAGTGTAACAGTGTGCACATTATACAGTGTAACAGTGTGCACATTATACAGTGTAACAGTGTGCACATTATACAGTGTAACAGTGTGCACACGATACAGTGTAACAGTGTGCACATTATACAGTGTAACAGTGTGCACATTATACAGTGTAACAGTGTGCACACTATACAGTGTAACAGTGTGCACACGATACAGTGTAACAGTGTGCACATTATACAGTGTAACAGTGTGCACATTATACAGTGTAACAGTGTGCACACTATACAGTGTAACAGTGTGCACACGATACAGTGTAACAGTGTGCACATTATACAGTGTAACAGAGTGCACATTATACAGTGTAACAGTGTGCACACTATACAGTGTAACAGTGTGCACATTATACAGTGTAACAGTGTGCACACTATACAGTGTAACAGTGTGCACATTATACAGTGTAACAGTGTGCACACTATACAGTGTAACAGTGTGCACATTATACAGTGTAACAGTGTGCACACTATACAGTGTAACAGTGTGCACATTATACAGTGTAACAGTGTGCACACTATACAGTGTAACAGTGTGCACATTATACAGTGTAACAGTGTGCACACTATACAGTGTAACAGTGTGCACATTATACAGTGTAACAGTGTGCACACTATACAGTGTAACAGTGTGCACATTATACAGTGTAACAGTGTGCACACTATACAGTGTAACAGTGTGCACATTATACAGTGTAACAGTGTGCACACTATACAGTGTAACAGTGTGCACATTATACAGTGTAACAGTGTGCACACGATACAGTGTAACAGTGTGCACATTATACAGTGTAACAGAGTGCACATTATACAGTGTAACAGTGTGCACATTATACAGTGTAACAGTGTGCACACGATACAGTGTAACAGTGTGCACATTATACAGTGTAACAGTGTGCACATTATACAGTGTAACAGTGTGCACATTATACAGTGTAACAGTGTGCACATTATACAGTGTAACAGTGTGCACATTATACAGTGTAACAGTGTGCACATTATACAGTGTAACAGTGTGCACATTATACAGTGTAACAGTGTGCACATTATACAGTGTAACAGTGTGCACATTATACAGTGTAACAGTGTGCACATTATACAGTGTAACAGTGTGCACATTATACAGTGTAACAGTGTGCACATTATACAGTGTAACAGTGTGCACATTATACAGTGTAACAGTGTGCACATTATACAGTGTAACAGTGTGCACATTATACAGTGTAACAGTGTGCACATTATACAGTGTAACAGTGTGCACATTATACAGTGTAACAGTGTGCACATTATACAGTGTAACAGTGTGCACATTATACAGTGTAACAGTGTGCACATTATACAGTGTAACAGTGTGCACATTATACAGTGTAACAGTGTGCACATTATACAGTGTAACAGTGTGCACATTATACAGTGTAACAGTGTGCACATTATACAGTGTAACAGTGTGCACATTATACAGTGTAACAGTGTGCACATTATACAGTGTAACAGAGTGCACATTATACAGTGTAACAGTGTGCACATTATACAGTGTAACAGTGTGCACATTATACAGTGTAACAGAGTGCACATTATACAGTGTAACAGTGTGCACATAATACAGTGTAACAGTGTGCACACAATACAGTGTAACAGTGTGCACACAATACAGTGTAACAGTGTGCACACGATACAGTGTAACAGTGTGCACATTATACAGTGTAACAGTGTGCACATTATACAGTGTAACAGTCTGCACACGATACAGTGTAACTGTGCACACGATACAGTGTAGCAGTGCACATTATACAGTGTAACAGTGTGCACGATACAGTGTAACAGTGTGCATAACCACAGGCAGCGATGAGTTCTGATTTCTGAACTATTCATCAGAAAAAGAGAGCAGTAAATGATGCAACAAGAAAACAATAGAAACCCTATAACTCATAGAATTTGTAATTGTATAATGGTTATAGTGGGAATTGTGTTGGCTTTAATGGAAACTGTTCTGGTTTTAATGGTTGGCAGCTGATGGTTTGTAATGGTATTTGTAGTGGAAACCATTAGAACTTTTGTGATGGCTAAATAATAGAAATTAAATAGTATTAAAAAAATAAAATGGCACCCTTAAAGAGCTCAAGGATGTTTCAGAAATATGAAACAAACAAAGCAGAGATGAGCTGGCGAAGCTTTGCATAACAAATATGCCTGTTATCAATCTGGAGAGAATGAACGGATGAAATTTCAGGCAGAAGTTGAGGCGACTGAAGGATCCTCCACCCACGGATGACTGTCTTGGGTTTGGTTAGGGTGTGCATTCAATACAAATGAATTAATTCTGCACTCTCAGAAAAAAAGTACAAGCTGTCACTGGGCAAATAAGATTGCAAGTGGTAGGTACGAATGTCTCTTTACGGATTTATAAAAGATTACTTACAAAATGTAGTCCTTTACTGCTTCCAAATTACATTACAGAAATTGTAGTCAGTAACGTAATCCATTACATTATGCATTTTAGGTAATATAATCAGACTACTTTTTAGATTAATTTTGACCTAACTCGTTTATCACATTGATTTAAATAGGACAATTTTTGTACCGTATTGATATACCATTATAAAGGTTTCCTAAACTGGGGTTCATAAAGGAACTGCAGGGGGTTTGTGAGTTAAATGAAAAGCTAATAATTAAATCATAAAAATATAAACTTAAGAAATCATTTTTAAAATAACACAAATCAAAATAAAACACTTCCTAAAAAGTGAAATATTGTGTTTATCTGCATGTCATGTGATCATTAACCAACGTCAGAGAACTGTGAACATGCAAATGTGTTACTTAATTATTAAAATGTTTATTTTAAAATCTCAGGGGTACTTCAAGTAAATATATTAGCTGAAAGAGGTTCAGATGACAAGTTTGGGAATGCCTGCATTACATGTAAATAAGAAATAACATTAATTTATACATTTTAATGTGTTTGAAAGACAAAAGCCTTCCAAAGACACAGTAACACATGGTTAAAAAACCCACTGAGTGATAATTCAGATAAACATTAATGTGTTCATCAGGAGTTGATGCAGTGTTGAAACACTTCTTAAACCTGAAATGATTTCTGTAAATCCAGTGCTCAAATGCTGTGTGGCTATTGTGTGAATAATATGTAATCATGTAATCAATAAAAAAGTAACTGTAGTCTGATTAAGAGTATCTTAAAACATAATTGAATCTAATTACAAGTACTTAATTCTTGGAATCTGATTATGTGATCCAGATGACATGTAATCAGTTACCCAGCTCTGTTTATATGCACCCTTTAGGGGTAAAAAAAAAGGTACATTTTGAAAGGGTACCACCCCAGTGACAGATTTTTGGCCGTGGCAAGCTTGGAAAATGGTTCCTGGGATTTTAGACTGTTTGCTTTAGGCGACTGGGAGACTGAAGCTGATATTCAGCACAGATATTAAGTTCAGGAGTATATTCATTGGAAGACCAGTTAAGGGGCGTCACAATGCACTTTTTACTCTACTGACGTCCATTCATATGCATGCTAATGCAGGAGAATTTTTCTGAAATCTGACCTGCAAATTTGCATAATGTGAAGACAGAATTGAATTACAGGACTGCAGTGTTGCAGTAAACTGCAGTAGATTGCATATTTTTACACTTTGACTGGAATTATGTTTTTATAAAACATGCAGAAGCGTGACTTCATATTACAACTGTTGTAGGGTCTGTAGAAGTTTTGCGTGTTCAGCATCTAGTGTGACAACGGCTTTAAAAGGATGTTACAGTAATCCAGGTGGCAGGTTATGAACGCATGAATAGTTGTTTTGCATCTTTAAAGTTATGGGAGGAATGAACACAAGGAGTTGAAAGTAAGAGAATATTACAACATGGTTTATGTGGGAAATAAAGAATGACGAGTCAAATATAATGCCTAACCAAATTACTGTCAATATCTGAGCAGAGATCTGAATGAGACGATATTAGAGATTTGGACTGAACTAGCATGATTTCAGAGTTTAATTTCAGAAAATGAAAAGTATTTATAAAGTTAGGATTAGAAGCGTTCTGAGAAGTGAACCCTGAGGTACACCTGTGGAAACTGAGGCAGCATGTGATCGTGTTTAATACAGACAGACTAATGCAGTCACTGATGTCAGACGACAGCCAGGGGAGGGCCGAGACTGTGATGAGCGAGAGGAATACAGTATATTTATATTGCATTTCACAATAAATATTATCTGAGAGCAACTGAGAGAAAATATCTTCAGATCTTCAGTCTAGATTCAAAGTGCTGGAGACTCTTAAACCAGGAAGACTGTTCCACAGCCTCACATTACAGTGATAGAATGCATTATGTTCATATTAGCATCAACCAATGTGATGTCATATCCAGCTGGGTGGATATCGTAAAATTCACTCTAAAATACTGTAAATATTGGAATTTTATTCATTATTTTTTGACAAGGCCATTAATAGATTTTGTATTAACTGGCCATTCATATGCAGCTGTTGTTTTTGTGTATGTGTACTTAATATAATTATAATATGATATAAAAATGCAGGCTGATAGATCAGTTTTTCACTAGATGAGACAAAACTCAAAATTCAGAAAACAGTAAATGTTCATGATCTTTGGACAGGAATAGCAGTCGATTCAGAGACGGTTTTGTTAATCAGACAAGCAGGAGCAGCTGTAATGTAGTCTGATTAACTGGACTGGTGTTTCAGTGTAATAGAGTAATATAAATGTAAAGACGTCTGCAGAATGGCAGGGAAGCACACGGATCACATTACACAGAGAGCAATGGTGTTGTGTTGTTGTTTTGAGTCAGTGAGATGGACAGCAGTGGCTCTGTGTGTTTTCCAGGGATTTTCTGCCCCGTGGATCCGGAATCGTCACACGCAGACCACTTGTTCTGCAGCTCATCACCGCAAACACAGGTGAACTCGTGTCTCAGATCGCTTACTCAGTGCTTCAGGTTAAGTGTAATTAACATGCAGCCGGACAGGAAAAATCAATAGCTGATGTTCTGCTAATTAAATTTTTTATTTAATTAATAAAGTTGATTATTAGTTTATTAACTCAGTACTTCAAATGTTCTATGTTTTGCTTATGTCTCTGTCTGTCTAACATCTACGTGTGGTCTTGAATCTGCAGAGTGGGCCGAGTTCCTGCACTGCAAAGGGAAGAAATTCACCGATTTCGATGAAGTCCGTCAAGAGATCGAGGCTGAGACCGACCGCGTCACCGGGGCCAATAAGGGCATTTCACCCATTCCCATCAACCTGAGGGTTTATTCCCCGAACGGTACTGGAAAACTGAGCTGCTCTGCCTGTAGACGGAGAAATCCTAGCAAAATCTCACTGCGTATGGTGTCGCATGTTAGACGGCTTCTGAAAAAGCCTTTCGGATGCAAGATTGTGAATGTGCACATAGTCCTGAACCACGTTTGTGAGAAGCAATTTTGGATTTAACAGCACACAGTGTCACAAATTTCACGATGTACAATGCAGCATATATTTATTGGAAAGTCTACAGGGGTTATGAGGTCATGGCACGAATCAGAGGTTCTAGCATTATTAATTCAATCTTTATTCTGTTTTATTTGCCTTCATTGCTGGCCCGTCACACATCTCTCCATCTCTCCATCTGTCCTCTTGACTCTGTGCAGTGCTGAATCTGACCCTCATCGACCTGCCGGGCATCACTAAAGTGCCGGTGGGAGATCAGCCGGCTGACATCGAGCATCAGATCCGAGACATGATCATGCAGTTCATCTGCCGCGAGAGCTGCCTGATCCTGGCTGTCACTCCGGCTAACACTGACCTGGCCAACTCTGACGCGCTCAAACTGGCCAAAGACGTCGACCCTCAGGGTGAGTGACCTTCTGACCTTCCTGCTGACCCCCTGACCTTCCTGCTGACCTCCTGACCGGCTGACCTTCCTGCTGACCTCCTGACCTTCCTACTGACCTCCTGACCTTCCTGCTGACCCCCTGACCTTCCTGCTGACCTGCTGACCTTCCTGCTGACCTTCTGACCCCCTGACCTTCCTGCTGACCTTCCTGCTGACCTCTTGACATTCCTGCTGACCTGCTGACCAGAGCTGCTGTATCTTGCTCTAGTCCTGTTCTAAATCCTCTAAAAAATTACAAATGAATTTCTTATGACAATAAGGTGAAGGCTTGTTGTGTGTGTCTTGGAGCTGTGGTTTAGTGGTGAGACAGGAGGCAGGTTCGAGTACGGTCAGTGTCTCAGTCCACTCCTCACTCGTCCTGCTGATGATTTATCTGACCCGTAGCTGTTTTGTGTAAAGTGTAATCTCACTGTTGGTGAATCCTGAGTGCGCCTCATTACAGGCCAGAGGACCATCGGTGTGATCACCAAACTCGACCTGATGGATGAAGGTACAGACGCACGAGACGTTTTGGAGAACAAGCTCCTTCCTCTGCGCCGCGGTGAGAAACCCTCGCTCCTGGCTCACCTCTGTCACATCACACTTTTTAGTTCTCATGGCAGAGATTTTTTGGTTTTATTTAGGGATATCAAGTAATTACTTTTTAAATCTAGTCAATTACATTATGTACTGATGAATTAATCACAAATTAATCACACTTCGATTTTGGCTGAGAAATTACCAGCCAAAAGATCATGAAATTTCATTATTTTGATAAATGAGAAAAGCACTGAATAGACATTACAAAAGAACATCAGCTTTAGAAAAATTTTTTAGATTCAACATTGCATAAAGAATGATAATAAATGGGTATTGTTTTTTAAATGAATTTGAAATGATTTAAAAAAGTGAACTGATACTCTGAATAGGAAACTATATGAAGTCTTAATGAGCGAGTTATTGAATCATTCACTCAACCGATTCGTTCAAACTGCTGATTCATTCAGAAACAAAGCTGTTTGCCTCTCAATCCATTCAGAACCGTGGACTGATTCAGTAATGAATCACTGCTGTGTGTTTCTCAGAGACGCTCATCAGCTCTGCTGTGGCTTTGACTGGTTTTCATTTGAGATATTGAGCAAAAGCAGACAATACTGACAATATTGTGTCTAAAATGAGAACTCAATATGAACTTCTTGTTTATTGAAATCTTGTATAAAATCAGTATCACACTTGCAGTGGTGCATATATTGGGAAGAAGCAGCACTCTTGCTGGTGTGATATTGCTGAACTAGGTTGATTTTTGCCCTCATATCTTTAATTTTTAGCTCATATAACTGCATTCTAATAGACTCCTTCATGCGGTCAGTCGCCCTGCATCAGTGTAAGATGACAGACAGGTCTGGACGAGGCGCTGCGTTAAATGCCTTAATCATTATTTTTTTCCATAATTAATCTCACCAAATGAATGCATTAAAATGGCAGCCTTAGTTTTAATATTCCAAAATACTGAAAGTAGGGCTGGGTGATATAGCTAAAAAATTTATCAATGATATATTGTTTCATATCGTTCGGTATCGATAATTATTGACACTTAAGCGCTGCAGTGATCCGCTGGCTCACACAGGGTACATCGGCGTGGTGAACCGCAGTCAGAAAGACATCGACGGGAAGAAGGACATCAAAGCGGCTCTGGCGGCAGAGAGGAAGTTCTTTCTGTCTCATCCGGCCTACAGACACCTAGCAGACAGCATGGGCACCCCACACCTGCAGAAGGTCCTCAATCAGGTACTGTGGCGCTGAAGAGCCGCACTGATTTGATGATGCTCATGACTTCTTATGGATTTAATGGAGCTGCTGCGGTTGCATTATTGTTTCCACAGCAACTGACCAACCACATCCGGGACACGCTGCCTGCCTTCCGCAGTAAACTGCAGTCGCAGCTGCTGTCTCTGGACCGAGAGGCGGAGGAGTACCGGCAGTACCGGCCCGACGACCCGTCACGCAAGACCAAAGCCCTGCTGCAGTCAGTGCACGCCAGTCTTTCAGCAAATTGTGTTCGCTTTCCTTTCCGGCTGACGACTCTATGAGCTCGCTGTAGTATTAGTAGTAGCATGTAGTATTAATGTAATAATGTAGTATTCATATGTCTGTTTGCTCAGTGTTGTGCTTGATGCCGTCGTGCACCAGTGATTCACACAGTAATTTAAGCTTTGAGCGATAATAGCGAGTCAAGACAGATGTAGTGTTGTATTTTTATAATTAGATTATAATGTATTAAGGTTGATTCAGTGATCTAAAACAGATAATTCTAGTGTTCATTTTGTTAACGAAAAGTATGACGAAAAATGTTTGTTGACAAGCTTTTTTCCCATGACTAAGATGAGACGATGATGAGAGGACATTAAGATCAATAAACGACAACTGTGACTATCAACATGCAATATCGTTGACGAAAAAAGACGAGACTAAAATGTATTTTAAAAATAAAAACTATACCAAAATTGATTTTTATTTTCATCCGGAAAAAAAGACAGAACATTATAGTGGTCTGCTGTACACGCGTCTCTACACGAGCGTTCATGTGTGCGGTCGCCAGACATCAAGAGCTCAAAGCCCAAATCAGAGCTTCTCTGTTAAAACATGTTCTGCTTATTGTTTGCAATCTGGCAACCATGTGCTGCTGAAGCGCGGACGATGATCTGCAAACACAGACCAACGAGAATCTCTGAGAGATGTTCAGCTTTAATGAAAGCATCCTTCAGTCACGAGATCTCGACTGCGTAGTTTGTGATTGTGTTTCTTACTCAACCGCTGCTGTTTTAATAGACAAACATTATTTCAATTTGGAAATATTGGAATTATTATCAGGAATTTTACTGTTACATTTTTTTGTGTGTTTTTGCCAGTTTTCATAATGCGGTCAGAGAGAGTGCATATCTAAGTCTTTGATATTAATTTATATATTAAATAGCCTGTAATAAATCAGCACACTAGATGAGGTCAAATAAAGTCCATATTCTGTTGATTTGTGCTTATTGGTGAAAGTAAAATTCCTGAAATTAAAAAATTAATTTCTCAAATGACAACAATCATTACGATTATAATTTTAAGCAATAAAAACAAAAATGATCAGTTTAACTATTATACAGCATGACAAAAATGGTTTAATTGACTTGACTAAAACTTGACTAAACAAAAACAGGACAAGGTTGACTAAATATGATAATAACTAAAACGTACATTTGACACCAGGACTAAGACTAATTTAAAAGACTAAGACTAAATAAAAAATGACTGACAAGATTAACACTATATAATACAAGTCAAAAATAAGAGTTAAGATCACTGAATCAACCAAAGTACAAAATACATGTCCATAATGCCCAGCACAATCTACAAGAGCGTGGCTAACGAGCCGGAGATAATCAGGTGTGATCGACTAACAGCACAGACGCTAAATGAGACCTGCTTTATTTGAGTGTTAAATAATGGCACAGATCCCAGTAAACTGACGAGTGCAGACCTCTGTAGATCAGATCATGATGGATTGAAATCCTCTCCTCACATTAATGCTGCGTCTGAAAGAAACAAATGCACATGCAATGATATCAGCCGCTAAAGTAACTGTGCCCATCGCTAATGTTGCACTGGTCTCTAGTCAATCCTGACAGTCTTTTAACAGCAGAAGAGGGTGAGTTAATCTGGTCCAGAGTCAGTCTCATCCAGGTTCAGATCGTCTCAGATCTCTCTGCATGTTCTGGATGAACACACAGCATGTAACGCAGCACATCTCTCTATCACTGAATCACACGACAGATGGCCTTTCTTTTCTTTATTGTGAAGCTCTGCGTTGCTCAAATTAACACTTGGGTTGAATTCAGCTGTTGTCAGCTGAGGGAAAACCTCTCATAATGGTAAATTCATCATTTAAATTACATTCAAACAGAAACTAAGTTGGAGTCAGTCCAGCAGGAGTCTCTTCAGACAAATCACACACATGTACAGTGTATGTGAAGAAATTCATCAGAACAGCATGTTCACTTGATGATTAGTTCAGTCCTCGTTTCAGATAAACCGCAGCGCAGTGAGTAGAGCTGCAGATGTGTGTGTGTGCGTCTGCAGGATGGTGCAGCAGTTCTCGGTGGACTTCGAGAAGCGTATCGAAGGCTCTGGTGATCAGGTGGACACCGTGGAGCTGTCTGGAGGAGCCAAGATCAACCGCATCTTCCACGAGCGCTTCCCTTTCGAGCTGGTCAAGGCAAGTCAGCCGGACACTGATGGTGCATCTGCTCTCGCCTCTTCATCCTAACCGTCCTTGTTTCTGACCCGTCTGTGTGACAGATGGAGTGTGACGAGAAGGAGATGCGGCGGGAAATCAGCTACGCTATCAAGAACATCCATGGCATCAGGTGAGGGTCTGTTGACTGACCGCTCTGTCTCTGTCTTCACAAACCCTGTTGTGTTCCTGCGGGATCAGATCTGTGGGTTTTAGGGTCAGGTGTGTGTTAAGCGCTGAAGATGACCGTGTTTCTTCTGCAGGACGGGTCTGTTCACTCCAGACATGGCCTTCGAGGCGATCGTGAAGAAGCAGGTGGTGAAGATCAAGGAGCCGTGTATTAAGTGTATTGATCTGGTGGTTCAGGAGCTGATCAACACGGTGCGTCAGTGCTCTGATAAGGTGCGTCGCTCTTTACACACAGAGTTCAGCACCAGTGCCTTGTTTCATAAAACAGATACATTATATAAATATTAAAGACACAACTTTATTTTTAGAACTTTTGTGATCCTGCATAATTCGCCATTTAAATAGGCCGATGTTAAAAGTTATTAAGCACAATAAGCCGCTAATAAAAACTGAATGATCAAATAGACACAAAATTATGTCAGAAGGCCATCTTGGCGAGTATTCGCTTAAACACAGTCAATTATGACTTAAGTAAACTGAACCGTGAAAGAAAATCAGATGTGTGTCAGTGTATTGAATCTGTGCACTGGTTCTTAAAGTGACAGCAGCCTAATAAACCTGCTGCAGCTGTATATTAGCTTGAGTGGAATTACTGTCGTAAATATATCGCCGTCATAATTAGAGTGGATTTCTGCTCGCATGCAGATTTAATAAGGATCAGTATATTTAATTCATGCAGTGAAGACTGTGCAGTTTCATTACATATTTGACTCAGATTCTTAGTCTTTTGTACCTGAATACTAAATATACCTGAAAAACCTAATTTTAATTGTATCTTTGTCCTCTTGTTTGTAATTTAATTCTCTGTTCTTATTGTAGTAACAAAAAAAGAGTTAAAAAGCCTTTGTCAGAATTTGATAAGACACAAAAATAAACAAGACTCCTGCATTTAGCTTTTTTTCTGTCATGTATGACTGTTGTACATCTACAGAATATGGTAAATATGATATCCTAATTATAAAAATAACATTGCAAATCTTTTTCCAGTCCCCAAAAGCAGCCGAGAGAGGCTGATAAATGTCTCGTGGGTGTTTAATGCTGCAGGCTGTTTCTCAGAATGAGCCTCTCTTATTCTTCATTCTTTGTTGCTCAGTGGCTTTGAGTCGGCAGTGTTCTGCAGATTTTCACCTTAGTTTTAGCAGAAGAGCCACACGTGTAGTTCACCACATCAGGAATAGTTCACCCAAAGATGAGCATTAGCACCCATCTAGACCTCGACTCTCAGACCCAAATCCATTAGATGATTAAAACAGTATCCTGCTCTGAGTGGAGACTCCGCAGCAGCATCTTTACAGCAGTCTGTAAACTGAACATGCTCTATATTTCCAGTCTTTCACTGGAGGAGGGTTTGTCAAGCACTCGATCAGGAGCGTCACTGCAGTGTAGTTTAGTGCGTGTCATGCAGCCGCTGTCCTGAAACTGTGGGTTAGCTTTTTAATTCTGTGTTTAATTTTCTGGACACTCAGCTGGATTCATTCCCTCATCTGCGGGAGGAGACGGAGCGGATCGTCACGACTCATATCCGTGACCGAGAGAGCCGAGCCAAAGAGCAGGTGCGACACACGGATATCTGTGCATGCAGGTGTATGAGGAGATTACAGCTCTGCAGCGTCTGTGTCTGTGTCTGTGCAGGTGCTGCTGCTCATCGACGTTCAGCTCGCGTACATCAACACCAACCACGAGGATTTCATCGGCTTCGCCAAGTATGTGCAGATCAAACAATTAACATTTTAAATAGAATTAATTACATGATATGGAGATTAATTAATTTAATTAATAATAGCACATCTATTTGGCTGAGAAATAGCTCCAAAATATCAGTTATTATTGTGTTAAAAGAGAAAAGCATTGAGTAGACATTACAAGAGAATAGATTCAGAAAGAAATATTTTTGGTCAACATTGAACCAAGAATGACAGTAAATGGGTATTAATGTTTTTTTTTAATTGAATATTGAAATATGAAAAATTAAATGATTTGATACGACTCCAATATGAAACTAAAAGCACCAGTAGGTGGCGGCGAGTTGAATAATTGAATCATTCATTCAACCGATTCAATCAAAATGGACTGATTAGAGTGGCACGAGCGAGACATAGGAAGTGAACCAACTCTTGCTATGATGCTGCAGTCACCTGAATCGATAGAGTCGACTTGATCATATACAAGAAAGAAGATGGATATCTGCTGATTAGCTAGTATGGCAGTGTCCCCCACTGTCGCTGTGTTAATTGTAGATGGACACTCATCAGTTCTGCTGTGGCTTTGACTGGAACCATAGTTCATGTTGCATGAAAGAGCGCCCCACCCCCGAAAAGAGACTAGAGTGTGGTGTACTAAGGAGCACGTGGAAGAGTAACTTGTTGATTGGAAACTGTTGTGTGATAGTATAGTAGACAGCACTTGAACTGGTGATGCTGTGTGTTGCTCGAAGACTTGTATGATATGATAGTAAGGGAGAAAGGGTGAAATTTTGGAGATCATATTAGAATTTAGAATAAATAAGTGGTCCATACGTACCTGTTGTATATTCCATTGCGATCTATAGTCTCGTGCTCGCTCGTCGTCTCAGTACTCGTCCCTCTCTGCAGAGCGCTCTGTCATGCTAGACTAGCAACCGTATCACGATGAAGCACCCACACACACAACACGACCTACACACACACCATCGCACCCATTCCCCTGTCCACGCTTCTTCGACTCTCTCCGCTATCGCGCTACGCTGACAAACTTTCGCACACACACACCCCACACACAGGCACACACAACTACAGATCTCTCTTCTCTGCGTCTCCCACACCGACAGAGACACGTCTGACTTTTCGACTGTCGATGCTATTCACTCTGCAGCACTCAAACACGACGACACAAGCACCTCACGCTGCTCTTATCCTCTCTCTCCGCTCCGCTCGACGACACACCACACACAAAACGACCACTGTGCCTGGCTCTCCTCCCTCTATTCCGCTCACATCACAACCACACGCCACTCCCCGCACCCCCCATCACCCTAAGTAACCGCAAACCATGAGTGATCGTGTGCCCTGACACCCTTTTGCCCCACCTCCCCCAGCTCGTTACGTGTCTGCTTATTCTATGGCTCGCTCTTGCGTACATTCACACCACTGACCCCACGATCACCGCAACACGCCCTAAACACCCAACACAACAACTACGACCACACCACAGCTTCGCACGACGACACAACCGTACACAACACAAACACTCTCTCTCTTCTTCTCACACAACTACACCTAGCAAAGCAAAACCGCGCTAGCTCTCTCGCCTGTCACAGCACACAGACACTGAGCTCCTCTCTCTCTCGCACACACACACACACACACACACTCTCTCTCTCTCTTCTCTCTCACACACACACACAATACAGTCGCACACACACACGTGATCGACACACACCGTTTTCTACATCCCTTCTGCATGCCGCTGTCCATCCCTTCTGAGAAGCAGATGACCACCATAAACCGATCAAAAACAAACACCACAACTTCGCGGCCGATCATTATCTCACACAACACACACACCCAAGCCGGTGACACAGCAACTCACACTCTCCTATCTCTCTCCTGCGCAGTGCTCAAGTTACGTACTACCCCCCAGCTGACTCTGTCTCACGACACACGTCTCTCTTCTCTCTCTCTTCTGCCCTCCTCACACTACCTCCCACACCACACTACACACACTCTCTCTTCTCTCCTTTCTTCTTTTCGTCCAACACCGAGGGTGTTCGGACACATCACGCACGAGCCACCACACACCAACCTCTTGGACGCTCCCTCGTGCCACCGCTTACACTCTCTCAACACGACACACTTGTCTTGTCTCTCCCTTCGTACTTCTTTGTGCACCTACTTCTTTTTTTCCCGAGAAATTACACCATCCTCTCGTATCTCTCCCTATTCTTCCTCACTCTCCACACAACACAAACACCCACACACACACTCTCTCTCTCTCCTACTCCACACCTCTTCTCACACACACAACCCTCCCTCTCTTCTCTCCTCTCTCTCTACTTGACAGCACATGGATTGCTCTCTCTCTCTCTTCTGCTCTCTTACTCAACACTACATTTTTTAGATCCACTCCTCACCTCACACATCACTTCTCTCTCACTCTCTCACACCATAAACTCTCTCATCCTCTCTCTCTCTATCTACACAACACACACACACACACACCATCTTCTCTTCTAATACACTCTCTCTCTCTCTCTCTCACACACACACACTCTCTCTCACTCTCTCACACACACACACACACCCTCTCTCTCTCTCTCTCTCACTCTCTCACACACACACACACACACACAACACACACACACCAACAACACACAAGAAAACACACACACACTATCTCTCTCTCACACACACAACACACCCACTCTCTCTCTCTCTCTCTCTCTCAAACACACACAAACACACACCTCTCTCTCTCTCTCATACACACACCCACACTCTCTTCACTCTACCTCACACACACACACCACAAGAAACTCCTCTGTCTCTCAGTGCTCAGCAGCGCAGCAGTCAGGCGAATAAGAAGAGCTCTGCAGGGAATCAGGTCAGTGTGTTGGTGTTTGTGAAGGCCGTCTATGTTTATGGCACTCCAGACATCAATGCTATTTCTTTGTTTTTGGTCATTTTACATGGCTTTGACTTTCTTTCTGCTCTGCTTTTACTGCCCTCACTTTATTACTCAGTAGCTCTTGTGTTTGTCAGTATGTCCATGTGTTATGGACATGTTGAGTTGTGTTTCTGTTCTCACACACGTGTGTCATGTTCTCTTCACTATCCTCCCGTGTGCGCGAGCGGCTCCTGCATGATGTGCTGTTGTGTTTGGCTCAGGAGCTCCAGGTAAGAGCCTCTCATATCCGTGTCTCTCTCCATCATTCCTGTCTCAACACACACTGATGACAGATAGAAACTCCTCTGTTCATGCATCCTAACAACAGAACCTGTCAAACATTCAGGAACTTATGTTTATACTTTGTTTTGTGTTTATGTTTATACTTTATATATTTTATGTTTATGTTTATACTTATGTATATACTTCATGTTTCCTCATTGCTTTACGTAACATGTGACATGTCACCTTTGCGTTATTTTTCTCATTTCCATGGCTCTTTCTCTAGCAGAACACTGGACTGGTCGTGTTTTTAACTGTGGACAAGCATAGTTTTGTGTAAACCTCTTCATTCGTGAGAATAGTTCTGTTTTATTGTATTGATGCCACACACAGCATAGCCTACGGCATTTGGGCTCTTGTAGACACAAAAATGTCTGAATTTCATTGCATTAGACACAAAATATCAACCCAGTGTGTCATCTGTAATCAGTTAATCAGTTGGTCTTTAGTTGGTTTTCTGAAGTTCTGTGTAAGAAAGTAGAAACCTGACAGAGGTCTTGAAATGAAACATTTGAGCAATCTGTCTTGAGGTGAGGAAACATGAGCCGAATAATTGACTACGGACTGCTGAATTATTGACAAATAATGCCAAACTGAAGTGTAACTGGCACACGCTTCAGATCATGGCAACATTAACACCGAATTACTGAAAAATACTGCACACCCAAAGTGGAAATGTTGCAGTGCAGCAGTTAGGGGCTGTTCACAGATCGTGTCTATACCTGGAAACACAAACATAGGACAGACGTTTAGTTTGGGAGCGTGTTTGCTGTGAGAAATGAAATCCTGCAGCAGAAAGTTTGAGGAGACTTGACCTTATTTTATTGTCTTCAGAAGCTCGTCTGACAGAGTTCAGCCTCAGTTTGCTGTGTTTGTGGCTCAGGTCTGCATGTTTAATTATTCATTAAACATTCGTATTGAAACACAAGCAGTCGTTACTTTCACTTTTTATACTTTATACTCAGCGTAGTGTGGTGAAGTTAGTGTCGTGGTGCACTGATGAGAGAAGAGCGTTTGGAGGATCCAGTGATCCATGAGTGATGATTGGCTTTAATTAAGGGGATCTTGAGCATAAAATTGTGTGTGTTTGTGTGTTTCTTCAGGCCTCGTCTCCTCCAGCCTCTGGAATAATTGTAAGACGTCAGGTTGATGTGTGTAACTAAATGCACTGAGGTGATGGAGCAGTAGATGTAGTTCAGTTCACTGCATGAACCAGAGGATAGTTTCTTCAGATCTGTGTGACTTTAAAGGGATAGTTCAGCCAAAAACTAAATTAACCCATGATTTACTCACCCTCAAGCCATCCTAGCTGTATATGACTTTCTTCTTTCAGACGAATACGAATAAAATCTGAGTTAAATTAAAAAACGTCCTGGCTCTTCCGAGCTTCATAATGGCAGTGAATGGGTGTTATTTTTCAACAGTCCAAAAGAAGTCCAATAAAGCACATCCATCCGTAATAAAAAGTGCCTCACACGGCTTCGGAGGTGAATAAAGGCCTCCTGTAGCGAATCGGTGTGTTCTTGTTAGAAACATATCCATATTTAAAACTTTATAATCACTTTTCTCTAGCTTCCGCTAACTGTCGTTCCGGCAGATGACGTAGCGTAAGCTCCGGTGAGAAGTGACGAATGCGGAAGCGCAGCGGAGAGAGCAAAACAAAACCCCGGTTACGAATTAGAAGCACAAAACGAGGATTTGTAAAGAGAAATGTGGAAGGATTTCGATATAAGCCAAGAGGAGACTGGTTTTCCTTTGCTAAAGTAACCTTGCTTTTTTTGCTCCTGTAAACAAACGTCGGTTCTCGCGAGACCAGCATATTCTCATCGGAGCTTATGCTATCCCTACGTCATCCGTACAACAGTCAGCGGAAGCTAGAGATTACGGTTTGTAAAGCTTTAAATATGGATATTTTTCTTACACAAACACATCGCTTCGCTACAGGAGGCCTTTATTCACCCCCCGGAGCCGTGTGAGGCACTTTATGATGGATGGATGCGCTTTATTGGGCTTCAAAATCTCAACACCCATTCACTGCCATTATAAAGCTTGGAAGAGCCAGGACATTTTTTAACTCCGATTGGATTCGTCTGAAAGAAGAAAGTCATATACACCTAGGATGACTTGAGGGTGAGTAAATCATGGGGTAATGTTCATTTTTGTGTGAACTGTCCCTTTAAGTCTTTCTCACACTGGATTCAGAAAGGATTCAAACTTTTTATTTTTGCACATTTTGTTTTCTTGCAGCCTAAAAATATTCTCATTTTTTCCGCATCTACACTCCATACCACACGATGAAGCAAAATGTGTTAAAAGATCACGGTGTCATAAGTATTCAGGCCCTGTGCTATAACACGTGAGGTTTAGTTCAGGTGAATCCATTTCTCTGGCTCATCTTTGAGGTTTTTCTACTCTTTGATTGGAGTAAATCTGTGGCTAATTTGATTGATTGGATATGATTTGGAAAGACACAATGTCTATATGAGGACTGACAGCTGAAAAAATCAAGCTTTGAGGTCAAAGGAAGACAGGATTGAGTTAAAGCACAGATCTGGAGAAAACTACAAAAGATCCCAAGAGCCCATAGCATCTGTAAATCATAATGGAAGGGGTTTGGAACAAGCAGAACTCTCCTAGAGCTGATCACCCGGCCAAACTGAGCAATCGAGGCAGAAACAGGTGACCATCAGCCTGAAAACATCCATCAGTCCCTACAGAGCACGCTTGTTTGCTAGCGAACACGAGCACTGCACTGATTCTGTGTGTAATGATTATAGCTTCAGAGGGACGCATGATCACGCACGCTGGAGACACCTGCTGCTAATAACTACCTAATTAATGAATGTCTTGCAACAATAAATAAACTACATTCAGTAATGATAATGATAAAACAGACAGCTGTATTCCTGGATGCTGATTGGCTGATACTGCATAGAGTAACAGCTTTGAGCTTTTCATCCAATCAGAGCGCAGCTCCGTCATTATTAATGTTGCATATGAATGATCTGTCAGGACTAGAAGATTTTAATGAACATTTTATCATTAATGTTTGAATGTATTATGCAGCAGTTAGTGGATTGGTTGACCTGAGCTCGTCTAACAGGTGCACTGATTGTCACTCGTCTGTGTGTTAGTGGAGGGGTTTTACACTGACTGCAGTTAGTGACTGTTTGAGTCATTAAATCATTCATTCAGTGGGAATGAACCGTCACTGTCTCACATCGGCTCCTGTGCCCTATATAGTGCACTGTGTTCACGCTGTACAGCTAGAGAACTGAAATGTTTTCTTGTTATTTGCCGGACGACTTGTTTAATGCAAGTTTAAATAGCATGCTGATTTCAGATGTTAGTCCTGCAGTGGATTGTGTGACGCCCTGTGTAAACATCACGAGTCTGCTCTCCGTCACCGTTACGTGTCTCACACTGATTCCTCACGTCATTCATCCACACTCTGCACTGATCACTGCTGTGCCGAGCGTGTGTTTGTGTTTGACGCGTCTCTCTTCCTCCGTCAGGTGATCCGTAAGGGCTGGCTGACCATCAATAACATCAGCATCATGAAGGGAGGAGCGAAGGAGTACTGGTTCGTGCTGACCGCCGAGAGCCTGTCCTGGTTCAAAGATGACGAGGTGAGCTCCTCTGGCATTATGGGATGCTTTTATGCGTCAGGAGTCGATCTGATGCTGAAATGCATGTCCGTATGAAGAATGAGAGGGATTGATGACTTTATTTAATGATGTTAATAACCCTTCACATGCTCCGCAGCAGCTGTCAGAATCATTGGCTCTTTAGCTGGCAAACTCAGCGATTCAGCCTGAAACCATCAACACATGAAAACCAAAATCCTCATGTCACCCCATGACTGAAGACACAACAGACCTGTGCGGTTAATATTAAAAAACACAGACTGATATCAGTCACCAGCAGCATGAGCCGTGCAGGAATGAGGAAGAAAGTGTGTCTGAAATGATTCAGTGGTTCACGAGTTCAGATGTCTTGGTCATTCTTTTAATGTCATGACAGATTCCTCTAAACCAATGCAAGCAAACCAACTTAACTCTCACTATCAGATATCATCTCACTAACAAACGTCCTCGTGTTCTGCTTTTATTATTGTGACTTTAATACTGAAGTTTGCTGCATTTCTTTAATTAGGCTGTTAGAGTTGTTTCATGGCTTTGGTTACTGAAGTCTGCAAACAGTCGATTTGTTCAGGACGTTTAGCACTGTGAACATCAATAGTTGGATGAAAACTGGATGAAATGTTTGTTGAGCTCTAAACCGCAGCATTGCAGAGCTCATATGAACATTGGTGTGCGGCGAAGCTAAAAGCTCGGTGCCGGCTGCATTTTTTGAGCATTTCAGATGAAATGTCCTCGTCCAGTGTTTGGTGTTTGTGTGTGGTCGTCCTCTTCACTAGCACTGAAGCCAAAGCAGCTTAAATCAAAGACAAGGAGAAAAGCCTAAAAAATCCCAAGCGTCACATGCTCTGTGGCTTTTCCTCACCGCGTCTAAGCAGTGTGCAGACTAGTGTACATTAGTGTGAGCATGAACGGATCGACTGAACACAGACTCTGTGTCCCGTGCCGGATCCTGACGTTCTTCACAGCTCTCGAGGAGCGTAACCCCGATCCGTCCGATGATCGCCGCTGTGCATTCATCTGGCCTGGGCTGTTCTCCAGAGGTCTGCTGCTGAAGCTGGTCTGGTGTGTCTCTCTCACAGCTCTTAAGTGCTTCCAGATGTTCAGATCGAGTGCCAGCCTGCTCTGGAATCTCTCTCTCAGACAGAAAACAGCTCCTCGGCAGTGTGGGGAACATATTTATGAAACGCAGAAACCCAGAGGAGAAGCTGCAGCTCGCTTTAGTTCACTAGTGTTACACTTTCATTTGAAAATAGAGAAAACATTTCCCTGCAAAAATGTCATTACTGTACTGTGAACATATTACATATTTACACACATAAGAAAAGATTCATATTTACATTTTTTTGTTGTAAATTTTAATTTCTATATTGTTTAGGTTTTTATGAAATAATGTTATTCATACAGTCATTGTGTTCAGACAAGATGATTAGAGTAATGTAAATGGGTGTAATTTCCTTTATAAACAGGTAATTTCATATTTTCTTGAAGTGTTTGTTGTGAGATTGACCCATTAACAGTCTAACGCTTCTCTGCATGATAGTTTTGGTTTAAACTTGTGTTCTCCTCATCAGTTTCCTAACATTTCTCATGACTTCCACATGCACTCATCTCTCTTCACCATCATTTCTTTATCTTTACATGTTTATCCAACTCTCCTTTTTCCATTTCTCTCTCAGATTAGCATTGTATATATGGTCTGTTTTCACTGCTTTTCTCTCATTCCCTGAAGATGCTGCATTAGGAGTCTGTTTATCATGAAAAGAACGTGATGACATGTTGATGCATGGTTTGTCTGGATCCCGCAGGAGAAAGAGAAGAAGTACATGCTGCCCCTGGACAATCTGAAGGTCAGAGATGTGGAGAAAAGCTTCATGTCCAGCAAGCACATGTTTGCCATCTTCAACACGGAGCAGCGGTAAATAAATCACTTCTCACTTTCTTTTTGTTTTCAATAGAATTGTCAGAGCTGTTTTAAATGATCTGGTTCATGTCATCAGTTCTCAAAGACCACACCATCAGGAACAGAGAGAAACTCTTAAGACCCGTTCACCGCTTAAAGTTTAAAATTTTAATAATCATTCCAGTTCTGTGAGGATAGAAATGTCCACATCACAACTCTGACAATGCAGAGGAACAATGTCGTGGAATCACTTTCTTGGTTATTAGCGGTATGAGGTTAGTCTTCATTTCCGCTCATAGTTGAGAAAGCACACAGACTCTCAGAGTTTCAGAGAGGATTCCTGCAGGTTCTTCACACACAGGTGAGAGCGATCAATGCTTTTCATCTGAGTGACGGCTGGCTTTCTCTCAGGAACGTGTTCAAGGACAACCGTTTCTTGGAGCTGGCGTGTGACACTCTGGAGGAGGTGGAGAGCTGGAGAGCGTCGCTGCTGCGCGCCGGCGTTTATCCCGAGAGGGCCGCGGTCAGTGACACGTCGTTCACATACCACTAACAAGAGATTCCCCTCAAAGTGAAGCATGAACCATCTTCCTTCTCACCTCACGTTTCTGATTGTGTCCCTGGACTCAGGTGGAGAGTGAGAGTTCTGGTCCGTCGGAGAACTTCTCCATGGATCCTCAGCTGGAGAGGAAGGTGGAGACCATCAGGAACCTGGTGGACTCCTACATGGCCATCGTCAACAAATGCATCCGCGACCTCATGCCCAAGAGCATCATGCATCTGATGATCAATAACGTAAGGATGCTGTGTGACTGTGAGGACAGATGAGGATTTGATCGTTTGAACACTATTATATCTGAGATGCTCATCAGAAGAATCAGAGCATTACTGTTCACTACAGTACTGCACCTTGTACAGTGTTATATACGAGTCGTGAAATTCGATTCGGACTACAAGACTATAACTAAAAAGCATTTGCAAAAATTTGATTGATTTTCAAAACCCATGTAGATGTGGTTTATATTAGGATAAATATGTAAACATCAAAACATTTTGCTGTTCAGACTACAAATAACGAAATATATTTGAGTCAGATACGCAAAATAAAAAAAATTGCTGTCAGTCAATTAAAAGAATTAACTAATTAATCAAACATTTTTTTCTGAAACTAATCACGATTAATTCCACCTAACATTAAAGTTTTTAAATATACTTTTATATTGCAATAATTTCACATTCAATCTTCAACTTAATGTAGAAAACCACATAAAGACATTATATTTTATATTTGTTAAATGGCATCTTTTTTAATGACTGAAGGCGAGTGTCACTGATACCAATACTACTGATGTCTCTAGCAAATAGTGTTTTTTCCTAATATTTAACCATTGACTAGCCATTCAACATTACAGTATAATTGAGAGCTGCCCATTTTAACATTTATTAGATTTTAAAAAATAACTTCTAATTTAAATGAGCTTAAAACAATCTTCACATAAACCCATTATAATAAATGTCATATTTACCTGTGCCCTTCAGCAAGTAGGAAATATACAGAAATTGAATAACGTTATCAAACACTAAAAAAAGTATTTGTGTGTGATATTGAAGAGCATGTGCTACGATCACAGTATAACGGCTGACTCGCGTCTGAAAGTCTCCCATTTCATGTGCTTGTAAAGACGTTCACTGTGTTAATTGCGTTAAATATTTTAACGCGTTAAACTGAAAAAATTAATCACATGCATTAACGCGCTAATTTTGACAGCACTAATATATACTTACAGTACAGTGGCCCCAAAAAGTGTTTGGACATTAGTCACACTTAAACATGTCTGAACTTCATTGCATTAGATATAAAAGGTAAAAGCAGACGGAATCTGCGCTCGAATGATGCTGGAGCTGGTCTCAAACCTAACTTGACTTCTGTGACGCACTCATTTCTCAGCAGCTGCTCTCGTGGTCAGTTCTGCTCTGGTGTACTTCAGAGCATTAACTATCAACAAACACAACGTTTGGCAAAAACTGTGTCCACTTCACTATTTTATATTCATGAAACCTAACCAACTTTACTTGTAAATGTTTTAAAAGGCGTGTTTGTGTCGTGAAAATAAACACCATGCATGCTGTTGAATCCTGTAAAGACATGCTTACATCTTTAGTTGTGGCTCAAGTGTCCAGATATTTTTGAGGCCACAGCAGAGGAAAGACACGAGTGAGCGTGTTGTCATGATAATCAGACTAATGAACATCAGTCGTCTTCCGCAGGTGAAGGAGTTCATTAACGCAGAGCTCCTGGCGCAGCTGTACTCGGCTGGAGATCAGAACGCTCTGATGGACGAGTCTCAGGAGCAGGTGCAGCGGCGCGAGGAGGTTCTGCGCACACACCACGCTCTGAAAGAAGCTCTGGCCATCATCGGAGACATCTCCACCACCACCATCTCCACACCGCTGCCTCCGCCGGTGGATAACTCCTGGCTGAGCGCCGGTGCCGGCTCCCGCAGGTAACACCTCTTCTCTGTCTGACCTGAGTAAAGCACAGGAGGATCCAGAGCTGCAGATCTCAGTATCACTCACTGCAATGTTTGATGGATGTCCACTTCAGACTGAACCAGACGACTAGAAACGGTTAGGGTTAGGGTTAACCCTAAACGGCTGATTATGACTATCAGGCCTTTCCCAGGTGGTCAGTCAGTTCAGGATGGATCTGGCTTGGTTCATTGGTTGCTTCATCCTTGAAAGCCTCGATGGGAGCTTGTGAGAAGTGAGGAGGTCGACCAACAAACACCATAATCGCTTGCGTTCTTCAGGTGTGGAACGAAGCCAGATTGTTCTGTGACAGAAAGCCAGTGGAAGCCGTTCTGTCTGGAGTTCTGTGTAGTTTGCTGCTGCTGTAGGGTTGAGTTCCTCCTCTCTCTTTGCTGTGAGTGTCTCTGCTGGTTTCTGCAGGTCTCCTCCTCCGAGCCCCACGGCTCCGCGCCGGATGTCTGCGGGACAGAGACCCGCTGGGAGAGGTGCTCCTGCGCCTCCGTCTCGCCCCGGACCCTTGGGGCCCTTGAATAACAGCGCTGACAGCCCACAGGTTCCCAGCCGGCCCAACCGAGCGCCTCCCAGCATTCCCAGGTGAGACCAGTCCTTTCATCTGTGCCTTTCTCTCACTCCTCTCATCTCTTTACTTACTACATGCATTTCTAGTCATATTAAAATATTCCTCGCAGGTACACAAACACATGCTCGAATGCTTGGCCAATGCATTGCAAGTGTATAGTTTATTTGCATGTTCTTGATATAGTAATTTAAATAACTGGGTAATAACTAGGTTCTAACCCTGAACCTACCCCTAAACCTAACCTTAACCCACGTAGTTACCTTATATTACATTACTTTCTTTGGCAAGTACACATAAGTGCACATTCTGTACAATATAGTCCCAACTGTGGCGTAAACAAAGCTTGATAGTAAAAGGAAGTTTCTTGCAAATGTCATTAAATCAGATGTGTTATTATTCAGGTAGCTAGATATAAACTTAACCCTAACTCTAACAATCTTGCTCAGTATTGGTTGAGCTGATGGAGAAGAAGAGATTTTACACTAATGCTCACTATAGCAAACCTGGAGGCAATGCTGAGAGTGCAGTACATACTTGCCTTATGAATTGTGTTTTGACAAATGTAACGATGTATGAAACCAGGCTTGTGTAGCTACGTTTACTCCAGCGTTCACACTCGTCTCTCGTCCGTTTTCATACCTTTGTTAGACGCGCTACAATCATGCACTACACTAGTAGCACCAGTTTTCATGAGAACACTAAAGTGCAATTCCAGTACTAGAGCAACATTCATGTGACCACATACAGTATATATATACTGTATATATATATATATATATTAACACATCAGCAAATAACGTGTCTTATAATGCTACACTGCTTACAGATACTAATTCTGTCTTTTTGTCTCTCACCCCACCATCCATTGCCTTCCTCAACGCTTCTGCTCTCATGCACCACTTTCTTCTTCTTCTTCTTCTTCTTCTTCTAACACAGCCGTCGTCCTCCACCTTCCCCGACCAGACAGGTTCCCCCTTAAGAGGCTGTTTTTCCAGAGCGTTCTCATGTGTGTCCCGTACCAAAGCTCTGAATCCCTGCATGTCCCAGTGATGCTTCCCTTCTCGTGTGCTGGTGTCTTTGATAGCAGTGCTGGTTGTGTGTTGTTTGTCAGTGCCTGTGGTTCAGTCTGGTTCAGACGTGGCGTCTCATCCATGCGATCCTCTTCTAGTCTTCACCCAAACCTCTCTGTTCTGTGGTGAATCGTTCGTGGCAGTGCTGTGCTTCCCATTCCTTAAAGCGTGCAGCACTGCATTGATGTTTCTAGCAATGCATGTTTGTTTATTTTAGGCTGTTGATAAGCGTGTCCACATACGTCTGTCACATTATACCATAGTATGTGAGCGATATATCTTAGTGTAAGCTGGGAAGTGTGTGTGTGTTTGTGGCTAAATTAAAAGATAAACGTGTAAAATAGTTT
Organism: Sinocyclocheilus anophthalmus; assembly: GCA_018155175.1. Classification (NCBI taxonomy): domain Eukaryota; kingdom Metazoa; phylum Chordata; class Actinopteri; order Cypriniformes; family Cyprinidae; genus Sinocyclocheilus; species Sinocyclocheilus anophthalmus. The sequence continues at coordinate 166,166 of JADLZN010005125.1, forward strand.
AAGGTTATGTGATATTTGGGTTTTGACATTTAAATTATTAATTTTTTTATTTCTTAATGTTGTTTGTCATTAAAAATGCTCAGAGAACTTTATTTCTCTTAGTTGTGAACATCCGTTTTGCCTGTTTTGTTGTTACATCTGTAGTCGTCATTGTCTGCAAACACTTATATGAGCACCAAAATATGAAATATATTCATCTTCTTGAATAGCGCCACCTGCTTGCCATTCTAGCTGTTGACAGTTAATCCAAAGTCCCTGGAACTACAGTATACACCTGTTCTGCTGTGTAGAAAATCAGCTCTATGTACTGTATGTGTTTCAGATAAATACAACACAATTATCCAGAACATCATCCCATTACTTTGCAATAAATCTGACAGTAGTTTTGTGTCGTTTCTATCGGTCTGTTCATTGGATTAGTGATATTTAAGCATTGATGATGTTCATTTACTGTACTCATGTTAAGTAATTACAAGACAAACTCTTCATTTGAAAATAATATTATAGCATTCCTAAAAAGGACTAAATAAGGAATGTAAGAAGTATGCAGGGACTCTTGGGAAACGCTGATGTATTTTTACGTTCATTATTATAAACATGAATATATGGATGTTTGTGAATCAGAGGCGTGTTCAGATGGATGTAATGGTGTGTCATGCAGTATTTAACTTAATAGTCTGATGACATTTAAACTGCCCTGTGAAGGGATGAAACTAGCTGCCGTTTACTCCCATAAACACACGGGAGCTAGAGAGCAGGGACAGAGACTGAATGAAGCAGGATTTATCATGAGCGCAGCATCCGAATCAATGAGTGCTGAACTCAAGACTGCAAGGGAAGCTGAACATGTTATACTGAGAGTTACATGCTAAAAACAACTCGGATCAGCGTAGAAACCTGCAGCTAGAGCATCATGACGGTGAAGCACTCACTTTATCTTCAGAAACATCTCTCTCTGACTTCTGTTCATCAGACGGGTGTTTGTGTTCTTACTGTTAGTCACTCAGACTATAGCTATGCACAAATGAAGTATTTTAGGAACTTTTCCTTTGTCAGTGAGCTGATGAGACTAGCGCTTGTTTAAGAGCAGATCTGAGGTTTAAACAGCAGTTACACATTCAAATAATATATTCATATGATGGTATTGAAAATGAATGCTGGAAAATGTGCTTTAGCTGTTTATTTACTCTTCAGAAATGTGTTCTCAGAAACTCTTCCAACAGAAAGTAGAATAGTTTTACGTGTGGTGAAAAACAGCGGTGGGAAGAGTTAGGAAATAACAGGAGCGTCTCACTCTTTCTGTGTTTCATTATGGCTTGATGTACTGTACCTCTATATGTATGAAATAAAATCGATTATGGAAAATAAAATAAAATGAGAATTTGCAGTGTCTAATTCCTGTTTGCTTCATGTGGACGGTGATATAAACTTTCTTTTAAAAGCCCAGTTTTCTGTTTCATGTTTTTCACAAAGAAGCTGTTCTGCTAATTTCAGTCGCTCATAACATTTTGATTTGAGAATAGACTGATCTGAAATAACTCCTGACACGTGTCTGTTCTTCAGAGGTTCATCGACAAATTGACCAATTTTCTAAGTGATGACACGGCGTGCAGAGGCGGACAAAGTACTCAACTCCATTACTTGAGTGAAAGTACAGATACCGCTGGTCAAATATTACTCCATTACAAGTAAAAGTTGTAAAGACAGATTTTTACTTAAGTACAAGTACAGAAGTACTTGCTTTTAGAAGTACTTAAGTACCAAAAGTAAATTTCCTTTTTTATGTCAATGCACTGTTTTATTGTTGTACGTAATACTTGCAATACTTCTAAAGCAATTTAGAATACATTACACCTGCTGAATACACTGACTAGCTTGTAGTATATTTGAAATAAAAAGCTTTTAGAATGTTAAAAACATATGGTGGAAAAAAACGACAACAAAAAACATTAGGAACACCCCTACCACCCCCCACCAAAAGAAGGATGGTAGTTGATTCACACAGCTCGCACAGCTGGTGCACACATCTTTTAGGTGTAGCCATTCATCACATGTGAACAGAGTGGGACAGTGAAAATCCTGGTAAATACACCGAGTGATAAGGAAGAAGAAGAAAAAGAACATATATCAAACCATGCTTAAAAACCAGCGCAGCAACAAGAAACTGTAGATGTATAAACGTTACAACAGCAACACTGAGCATGTAAACCAAAAGAGAGCAAACGCAAGACTTATGGGACATCAAACAAACATGTAAATGCTGTCCATTGACTGTTACGGACTGTATTGTGAGTACGTCAACACACAGAAACAGTCTTGCAGTGTGCTGGCTTCGACAGGGTCGCAGAACAACACTCTTATTGTGAGTTTTATATAGGAGAAAACACAAACAGTTCTTCTGTAAGCAGTATAGGTAAGATTTTCAATTAGAAACAATTATGTAAAATTCAGTTATAGAATAATACAACAACTTTGCAAAACATGGTCAGTGATTCAAAAAAGTGGCTGGGAGAATCACTTCCTGGTACCCCCTACAAGAGATGAATTACTGATAAACTGTACTGGAAAAAAAGAAGTTCAGAGTTGTTGAGAGAGAATATATAAGACTTTCTACTTCGAGGTTCGTGATCGATAATGGATGGGTGGGAGTGAAAAGTACAATGTATTTGTCTTTCAAATGTAGTGAAAGGGTTAAACAGTTCATAAGCAGGTCCACGAGAGGAAAAACATTAAACTATACTCAAAGTAAAAGTACAAATACTCGAAAAAAGTGTACTAAAGTAAATACTCAAGTAAATGTAAAATTAGGTTACTGGTACACGCCTCTGCCTGCGTGGCGGAATGGATGAGAAAGAAGGCGCGAATGCATACTTAGTTACTGTCCGCCTCTGCCTGCGTGCTGAATGGAGTAGAGAGCACTCTAGGTATGTAACCTAGCTTGGGTTTGAGGACGACCTTACAGTCATTTGACCCAAGCTCTAGAAGGTAGTGCTCACTGAGCAAAGCTAGCAGCAGGGCGGTCTTAAGCACCAGGGGCCGTAAGTCAGCCGCTTTGAGTGGCTCAAACGGAGGGTCTGAGGACCGTAGACCGGTCCCAAGTAGGAACCGTGTGAGGGCGAGACGGGTTGAGTCTCCTGGCTCCCCTCAAGAACTTGATGACCAGGTTGTTTCTTCCTACAGACACGAGGACGTGGTGATAGCCATCACATATGCACCCCTTATCCAGCAGCTCTTGTAACAAGGACAGAATGGTTGCTATAGTTTTGTCTACCTTCACGAGGAGCTGCAAAGGCATGCAGCAGGGAACCTCTCGCTTGAGAGAGCAGGACTTTCCTCAGCTGTATCCGGTCGGGGAACCACGACTGGTTTGGCCAGAGTACTGAGCACTGAGCATCCGGTCTCGCTGATCTGTCTGCTGACCTGAGGGAGCAGATGTACAGGCGGACCTTGGGCCATCTGTGGGCCATCTGTCCTCAAGGAGCCCAGAGGAGGAGGTGTCTTGCCATTTTGTAAGAGGCAACGACCTGCGGCTGCCCTGGAGATTTATGAAGGCCACCACTGTCGTGCTGTCGGACGGACGAGGAGGTACCCCTTCAGGGCTGGCAGGAGGGTTTTGAGGACCGGTGAAATACTGCCATCATCTCGACACAGTTGATGTGCAGGCATTGCTCACGGCTGGACCAGGAGCCGGACACTGGTCTGCCCTCGCACAGAGCTCCCCAACCCGAGTGTTCAGGCATCTGGAGGTCAGTCGCAATCGGACCCCTGTCTGATACAAGCAAGGGGCCAGAGCCGAGACGGCGAAGGGCCACCTGGAGGCGAAAGCGGCAAGGCTTCTTCATTCTCTGTGGTCAGAGTCCAGCGAGGAGAAAGCAGACAGATTCTGGTGAAATGCAGCTGCACAGATATTAAATGCTGTTTCAGTGAGTTTCCCCAAGTGTGATAAACGCAATGTGAGGGACCGTTTCGATAGGGAACGGATTACCTCACGTTTTTATTTAGGTTTACAGTGCAAGTACACCTCAGAACATACTAAATTATTAAATGCTCACACCAACACCAACCTAACACCAAATGTTGACTTCAGAACTGAATCGGAAGCCATAACGATGAAGATCAATGAATAATAACTGAGAGGAGACTTTAAAAAATCACTAGATGTTATTGTAGTACCAATGAAACTCTATGATTTAATATTTAATATTGTAGTGTGACATTCATACGTGTCTTTTTCCAACTTTAAGTGATATTTGGAATTTGTTGAACTGCAATTAAAAGAAAAAGATGTTATGGTAGTGGTGATGATGATGCTAAAACATGGTACATTATATTAATCCTTATATGTTAATAGGCACTGATGTCATTCTGGTTAAAGTAGAAATAGATCACTAAGCTATGCTAATACATTAGCAAAACAGCTAACAGCAGATGGCGGGAGAGCCGGTGACGTCATTCCGCCTGTAACCGGAAGAGAACCGGAAAAACAGGAAGTGCGAAACCGCATCTGAATGGCGGCACAGTTGGTGTGTACGATGGGTTTGAAATAATATTTCTCCAGTTCTCTTCGAGTCTGCACTGTGTTTTCAGTAGTGTTAGTATCCTTGTTTAGCTCTAGAATATTTCCCACAGGCTAACGGAGCAGCGCTCTGACTGCTGGGAAGATGATTCATCGTTTTATAGAGACTGAGGCGGGTCTTCGTGTGTATTTCAGCCACTAAAGGATAATGATGTGTAGTTTATTGACGCCTCGCACGAGACGAACAGCGTGTGTGAGAGATGCAGCTGCGCGGTCGGTGTAAAGTCCATCGTGTCGCGGGCGAGGAGCCGTTTATTACCATCGCAGCGTTAGCTTAGTTTGAGGAGCGGGTTAGCTTAGCTTAGGTTAGTTTGAGGAGTAGCTTAGCTTAGTTTGAGGAGCGGGTTAGCTTAGTTTAGCTTAGGTTAGGTTGAGGAGCAGCTTAGGTTAGATTAGTTTGAGGAGCGATGCGTGTCTCGGCCGGAGGAGGATGAAGCCGCTGCTGCTGCTGCTGTGCTCGGTGTCGGGACTCTGCTGCTGGTGCGTCACTGATTCACTGGCGAATATTATCTGATTATGTTTATGAATGTGTATGATCATCAGTAGAGTTAGACTGACGGGCCGCAGATTTGTTTCTTTACTCGCAGCTCATGAAGCGTTGTGTTTATGTTCTGTGTTTATGTATTACACAACTAATAGAGTGAGCTCTTTCGGACACGTGATCAAAAGAACTTCAAATAATGCCATGGTACACTTTACATCCATAGTAGATGAATATGGTAGCCATTCAGTGCGTGGTTACTATCACAACACCTGTGTGTGTGTGTGTGTATGTGTGTGAGTGTGTGTGTGTGTGTGTGAGAGACTGATATTCTGTGTGTGTGTGTGTGTGAGTGTGTGTGTGAGTGAGTGACAGACTGATATTCTGTGTGTGTGTGTGAGACTGATACTTCGGTATGTGTTGTTGTTTGAGAGATCTTCTGTGTGTGTGAGACTGATATTCTGTGTTGTGTGTGGTGTGTGGTGTGAGAGAGTGCATATCTGTTTTGTTGTGTGTGTGATAGAGTGATATCTGTGTGATGTGGTGTGAGAGTGATATTCTGTGTGTGTTGTTGTAGAGAGTGAGCATTCGTGTGTGTGTGTGAGAGATCTATCTGTGTGTGTTTGTGAGAGTGATATTATGTGTGTGTGGAGAGTGATATCTGGGTGTGTGTGTGAGAGTGATATTCTGTGTGTGTGTGTGAGAGGGATATTATGTGTGTGGGTGTGAGTGAATTCTGTGTGGTTGTAGAGTGATATTATGTGTGTGTGTGTGGAGTGTTATCTGTGTGTGAGGTATTCTTGGGGGGGGTTGTTTTTGGGGGGGGAGTGATATTCTGTTTGTGTTTGAGTTGATATCTGTCTGTGTGTGTGAGTGTACTTCTGTGTGTGTGTGATATTTTGTGTGTGTGAGTGATATTCTGTGTGTGTGAGTGATATTCTGTGTGTGAGTGATATTCTGTGTGTGTGAGTGATATTGTGTGTGTGATTGATATTCTGTGTGTGTGTGTGGAAATGATTTCTGTGTGTGTGTGTGAGTGATTTTCTGTGTGTGTGTGTGAGTGATATTCTGTGTGTGTGAGTGAGTGATATTCTGTGTGTGTGTGTGAGAGTGATATTCTGTGTGTGTGTGAGAGTGATATCTGTGTGTGTGTGTGAGAGTATATTATGTGTGTGTGTGTGTGAGTGCTATTCTTTGTGTGGTGTGAGTGATTGAAGTCTGTGTGTGTGTGTGAGTGAGAATTCTGTGTGTGTGTGTGTATGGGATATTCTGTGTGTGTGTTGAGCGTGATATTCTGTGTGTTTGTGTGAGAGTGTATTTCTGTGTGGGGTGTGGAGAGTGAATTTGTTGTGTGTGTAGAGTTGATTTATGTGTGTGTGTGTATGATATTCTGTTTGTGAGTGATATTTCTGTGATGTGACGTTATATTCTGTGTGTGTGAGTGATATTTCTGTGTGTGTGGAGTGATATTTCTGTCTGTGTGTGTTAGTTATATGTGTGTGTGTGTGATATTCTGTGTGTGAGTGATATTCTGTGTGTGTGAGTGATATTCTTTCTGTGTGTGTGTGTGTGTGTGTGATCTTTTTGTGTGTGTGATGACATTCTTGTGTGTGTGTGTGAGTGATATTCTTTTGTGTGTTTGAGTGATATTCTGTTGGTGTGACTGTGCCGTGCTCTCAGTGTGTGTTGTGTTAGTGCTTCTGTGTGTCGGTGTGAGAGTGAATTCTGTGTGTGGTGATATTCTGTGTGTGAGTGTAGCTGTGTGTGGGGTGATATCTTGTGTGTGTGTGTGTGGTGATATTCTGTCGTCGTGTGTGTGAGAGTGATATTCTGTTGTGTGAGTGATATTCTGCGTGTTGAGTGATATTCTGCTGTGTGGTGTGTGTGGTGTGTTGTGTATTGTGTGTGTGGAGATGTATTCTTGTGTGTGTGTGTGTGAGTGATATTCTGTGTGTGTGTGTGAGAGTGATATTCTGTGTGTGTGTGTGAGTGATATTCTGTGTGTGTGAGTGATATTCTGTGTGTGTGAGTGATATTCTGTGTGTGAGTGATATTCTGTGTGTGTGAGTGAGTGATATTCTGTGTGTGTGTGTGTGAGTGATATTCTGTGTGTGTGAGTGATATTCTGTGTGTGTGAGTGATATTCTGTGTGTGTGTGTGTGTGTGTGGCGAAGTGATATTCTGTGTGTGTTTGTGTGTGTGTGGGCATGAGTGATATTCTGTGTGTGTGTGAGTGATATTCTGTGTGTGTGAGTGATTATTCTGATGTTGTGTGTGTGTGTTTGTGGAGTGTCTTCTGGTTGTGTTGTGTTGTGTGTGAGTGATATTCTGTTGTGTGTGATGCTATTCTGTTGTGGTGAGTGAGGATATTCTGTGTGTGTTGTGTGTGTGGTGTGATATCTGTTGTGTGTGTGAGTGATATTCTGTGGGTGGAGTGAGTGATATCTTTGTGTGTGTGTGAGTGATATTCCTTGTGTTGTGTGTGTGTGTTATTCTGTGTTGTGTGTGTGTGTGTGTTGATAGCTGTGTGTGTGTTTGAGTTGATATTCTGTGTGTGTGTGTGTGGTGTGCTGATTTCCTGTTTGTGCTGTGTGAGTGATATTTTGTGTGTGTGAGTGATATTCTGTGTGTGTGTGTGAGTGTGTGTGCATTTGTGTGTGTATGCATGTGTGTGTGTGTGTGTGGTTAGATTGATATTTTCTGTGTGTGTGTGTGAGTGATATTCTGTGTGTGTGTGTGTGTGATATTCTGTGTGTGTGTGTGTGTGTGTGAGTGATATTCTGTGTGTGTGTGTGAGTGATTTCTGTGGTTCTGTGTGTGTGTGGAGTGATATTCTGTGTGTGCTTGTGTGTGTGTGTGTCGTGTGAGTGAGATTGTGTGTGTGTGTGTGAGATTGTGTCTGTCTGTGTGTGAGATTGTGTCTGTGTGTGTTGTGTGTGTTATATTCTGTGTGTGTTGAGGAGATTCTGTGGTGTGTGTGTGTGTTTGTGAGTGATATTTCTGTGTTGTGTGTGAGGTATACGTCTGTGTGTGTGTGTGTGTGTGTGTGAGTGATATTCTGTGTGTGTGTGTGGTGTGTGAGTGATAGTCTGTGTGTGTGTGTGAGTGATATTCGTGTGTGTGTGTGTGTGTGTGTGAGTGATATCTGTGTGTGTGTGTGTTTTGGGTGAGCACATAATAATTCTGTGTGTGTGTGGTGTGTGTGAGTGGATCTTCTGTTTGTGTGTGTGTGTATTTGTGTGTGTGTGTGTGTGAGCATGTATTTCTGTGTGTGTGTGTGTGAGTGATATTCTGTGTGTGAGTGATATTCTGTGTGTGTGAGTGAGTGATATTCTGTGTGTTTTTGTGTGTGTGTTTCTGTGTGTGTGTGTGTGTGAGTGATATTCCTGGTGTGTGTGTGTGGAGTGATATTCTGTGTGTGATGATGTAGTAGTTGATATTCTGTGTGTGTGTGTGATGATATTCTTGTGTGTGTGTGTGAGGAATTCTTTGTGTGTGTGTGCTGTGTGTTGTGACTATTCTTTGGTGTGTGGTGAGTGCCCTATTCTGTGTGTGTTGTGTAAAGTTTGTGTGTGTTTGTAGTGGGGAGTATTTCTGTGTGGTGTGTGTGAGTGAATTCTGTGTGTGTGTGTGAGTGATATCTGTGTTGTTGGTGAGTGATATCTTGTGTGTGTGGGTGGTGGATATTCTGTGTGTGTGGTGAGTGCTATTTCTGTGTGTGTTTTGTGTGGTGTGATGATATTCTGTGTCTGGTGTGTGTGTGTGTGAGTGATATTCGTGCTGTGTGTTGTGTGTGAGTGATATTCGTGTTGTGTGTGAGTGTATTCTGTGTGTGTGTGTTGCGTGATATTCTGTGTAGTGTGTTTGTGTGAATATTCTGTATTCTGGGTGTGAGTGATATTCCTTGTGTGTGTGTGTGAGTGATATCTGTTGCTGTGTGGTGTGGTGATATTCTGTTGGGTGTGTGGTGAGTGATTATTCTGTGGTGTGTGTGTGAGTCTCATTGTCTTGTGTAGAGTGAATTCGGTGTTGTGTGTTTTGATTGCTATTCTGTGTGTTTGTGTGTGAGTGATATTCTGTGATGTGTGTGGGTGTGGTGGTGAGTGATATAGCTGGTGTGTGTGTGGTGTGGAGATGTGATATTCTGTGTGTGTGTGGTGTTGTGAGAGTGAATATTCTGTGTGTGTGTGTGTTGTGTGTGATAGTGATATTCTGTGTGTGTGAGAGTGATATTCTGTGTGTGTGTGTGTGTGTGAGTGATATTCTGGGTGATGTGCGTGTGTGTGTGTGTGTGTGTGATATTCTTTGTGAGTGATACTGTTGTGGTGTGTGAGTGCTATTCTGTGTGGTGTGTGGAGTGAGTGATATTCTTTGTGTGTGTGTGTGTGAGTGGATATTTCTGTTGTGTGTAGTGTGATCGTGATATTCTGTGTTGTGTGTTTGTGTGTGAAGTGTATTCTGTGTTGTTTGTGAGAGTGCTATCTGTGTGTGTGTGTGAGAGTGATATCGGTGTGTGCTGTGTGTGTGAGTGATATTCTGTGTGTGTGTGTGTTTTTGTGTGTGGTGTGTGTGTGTGTGTGCGTGAATTCTGGTGTGTGTGTGTTTTGAGTGATAATTCTGTGTGTGTGATGTCGTGGAGATGCTATTCCTTGTGTGTGTGTGTTTGTGTGTGTTGTGTGTTTGTGTGTGTTTGTGTGTTTGTGTGTTTTTGTGTGTGTGATAATTCTGTGTGTGAAGTGTTATTCTGTGTTGTGTGTGTGTGGTGAGTGATATTCTGTGTGTGTGTGTGTGTGAGTGATATTCTGTGTGTGTGTGTGTGTGAGTGATATTCTGTGTGTGTGTGTGTGAGTGATATTCTGTGTGATGTGTGTGTGTGTGAGTGCATTCTGTGTGGTGTGGTGATGTGAGTGATATTCTGTGTGTGGTGTGTGTTATTGATATCTTTGTGTGTGAGATGGTATTCCTGTGTGTTGTGTGTTGTGAGTGATATTCTGTGTGATGTGTGTGTGTGTGATGATTATTCTGTGTGTGTGTGTGTGTGTGTGTGAGTGATATTCTGTGTGTGAGTGATATTCTGTGTGTGAGTGATATTCTGTGTGTGTGAGTGATATTGTGTGTGTGTGTGTGTGTGTGATATTTTGTGTGTGTGAGTGATATTCTGTGTGTGTGTGTGTGTGGAGAGTGATATTCTTGGGTGTGTGTGTGTTGAGAGTGATATTTCTGTGTGTGTGTGGTGTGTGTGTGAGAGTGATATTCTGTGTGTGTGTGTGAGAGAGTGATATTCTGTGTGTGTGTGAGTGAAGTGATATCGTGTGTGTGTGTGTGTTGTGTGTTGTGATATTCTGTGTTGTGTGTGTTTGTGTGTTATATTACTGTGTGTGTGTGTGTGTATTCTGTTAGTGTGTGTGTGTTTGGGGGTGATATTCTTTGTGTGTGAGTGATATCTGTGTGTGTGAGAGTGATATTCTGTGTGTGTGTGTGTGATATTTCTGTGTGTGTGTGTTGTGTGTGATATTCTGTGTGTGTGTGTGTGAGTGAATATTCTGTGGTGTGTGTGTGTGTGTGTGTGTGTGATATTCTGTGTGTGTGTGTGTGATATTCTGTGTGTGAGTGATATTCTGTGTGTGTGTGTGAGAGTGATATTCTGTGTGTGTGTGTGATATCTTGTGTGTGTGTGTGATATTCTTGTGTGTGTGTGATATTCTTTGTGTGTGTGATATTCTGTGTGTTGTGATATTTGTGTGTGTGTGTGTGTGTGATATTCTGTGTGTGTGTGTGATATTGTGTGTGTGATTGTGATATTCGGTGTGTGTGTGCTGGAGTGGTTATTCTGTGTGTGTGTGGTTGTGAGTACTTCTGGGTGTGTGTGATATTCTGTGTTGTGCTGGTGTGAATATTCTGTGTGTGTGATATTCTGTGTGTGTGTGTGATATTCTGTGTGAGTGATATTCTGTGTGTGTGGTGTGTGTGTTGTGTGATATTCTGTGTGTGTGTGTGTGATATTCTGTGTGTGTGAGTGATATTGTGTGTGTGATTGTGACACGTGTATCTGTATATGATGAACTTTGGATTCACAGAGACGAGTAACAGGAAGCACTGTGTATGAATAACATTCACTGCTGTATCAGGGGAAGCTCCATTAGATTAATATCTGCTCTGTGAATGTGATTTGTGTCTCAATATCATGTAATTTTAACATTAAAGTCATCAGCATATTTAATCTGAAATGCCTATTAATGGCAGCTTTTGTATTTTTATTGTTATATTTTGGTTCACCTCAAAGAAAAACAATAATTTCAGTTTACTGTACTTTACAAAAGGTAAATGAAGTCTGTTTCAGGCCCTGAACTATAGTGACTGTAAGACTGTTGAAATAATGCCATAATGCAAATAAATCCTCTTCATCTGCTCATCTAGTGTTTTTGTCATTGATTCTCTGTGCAGGTTTCCTGTTCAACATGGCCATTGTTCAGAGCAGACACACACACACACACTGACCACACGAGCGGTCAGTCACCAGGTCAGTCACACGTGTGCTGCTACAGGCTGGGGTTATAATTGCAGGCACATAATATTATATATATATATATATATATATAATGATTAATAGGATTGTGATTGTTACTAATATATGTATGGTTCTCCTTCCATGTATGTTTATGTAGATGTTTTCCTCCGCAGTGACTTACAGCTGTCGTCTGTGTGGTTTTGTTAACAGCCGGTGATTGATGGGAGCGATGAGCAGAACATCTTCATCAGTGATGTGGAGTCTTCCTCAGTGTCTTCGCGGATCACACACATCACTCCAGTATGTGCCGCCCCTCATGTGTGCGGTTCGTCCGAGTGCGTCTCCTGCCGGTCAGTCCCGCTCATCAGGAGTTCATTCAGACTCCTCAATCCTGAATGTGAACCGACGTAGCAAACATGACGTAGAATGGAATTTGTAGTTTAATGTAAGGGAGTGGAATTAAAATGAATTAGGATTCAAAGAAATTCAAAAAGTTTTGAATTTTTACTCAATTTAAAAGGTCTTAAGATTGAAGATTTATAGGCCTTACAGATAGATAGATAGAGTGTGTGTGTACCTGTTTTTCTTTTCTGGTGGGGACTTAAACCTGAATACACACAGACTCATGGGGACTCGTGTCACCTAAATTGAGGTCCCCACGGGTAAACAAGCTAATAAATCACACAGAATGAAGTTTTTTTTGAAAATCTAAAAATGCAGAAAGTTTCCTGTGAGGGGTAGGTTTAGGGGTAGGGTTGGTGTAGGGCAATAGAATATACGGTCTGTACAGTATAAAAACCATTACGCCTATGGAGAGTCCCCACAAGGATAGCTGACCAGACGTGTGTGAGAGTGAGTGAGAGTGTGTGTGTGTGTTCTGGTCTGCTGGTGAATGAGTGTATTCACTGCTCTAGCAGACGGGCTCCAGCAGATCAAGGCTGTGGTATTGACTGGTTATTGTACATAGAGACTCGTGCTTGTGATCAGAGATTTTTCTTTTAATTAATTCTGCAAAGTAAAGTCTGTTGCTGAGACCGTAGTGATTTTACAGGTGATGTTAGTAGGATCAGCGGGACAGAGAAACCTCTCCGTTCATTTCTCCACAGTGATTGATGTGACGCGGGTCAGACTGGTTAAACTGGTTCTGCGGTTGTGATTGGGTTAATTAGATTCTTTGCAAACGTTTGTGTCAGTTTAATCCGTGAACTCTATGATGGACAGCAGACGAGTTTGACATGAATAGTGACACGTGAACATGCTACACGTAATTTTTGTGGTGTGTGCGTGCGTGCGTGTGTGCGCGATGGACTGATGTGGCGTGTGGTGTGTGTGTTCAGGGATTGCACAGCTTCAGACTCCTGCTCTTCTGAAAGCGGCATCACAGATGCGTGTACAGCTGCATGCGACGCTGCAGAAAAGCTCCGCTACGACCCTCAGCTCAGCAGGTAAGGAATTTCAGTTAAACAGCGCTGAGAACGTCTGATCAATGCATGAGATGAGTGTAAAGAATCGTTTTTGTCTTTTCATCTGAAAGAATCAGAATTGACAAGTTGATTCCTTCTCAGTCTGAGACTTTCATCATCTGTGTCTGTCTGTCATGAAAGTTTTCCAGCGGTTCAAGAGAGCATCAGTGTCCATGAGTCGAGAAAACCCACTAAAGACCAAACCGGGAACAGGACCAACACTTCCCACATCCTGAAAGATCAGGTGGTGTTTCCTGTGAGACTCACAGCTGCGCACATGACCACAGTAGATGAGTAGATGTATTTGCATTATGGCATTATTTCAGCCGTCTCTATTGTCAGTGAAAGACCTGCAAAAGTCATGAAAAATTTATCTTAAAAACTGATGGAAATGTATACCAAAAGTCAGCATATTTCCTTCTAGTCTACACTGTGTCATTAGAAATGTAATCTGTATGAAATGACAGTGCTGGACATGATCTGATTCTGTCGACTGACCTGTGCAGGGCTCCAGTGGCTCCGCAGACAGTGACCCGTCTATGCCCTGCAGAGAGCAGGAGATCCCCACCTTCGACGAGTGGACCAAGATCATGCTGGAGGTGGAGAACGAGAAGAGTGAGTTCTGTTGTGACAGGAGCTTTAGCGCCAGTCCTGCTCTCGCTGACAGTGTTTGTCCATCAGGTCAGATCACACACCTTTCTGACGGCCCCCTCGCTGCGGGGAAGAAGCTGCAGCAGACCGTCACCAACTACGCCTCCGTGGAGTGTGGAGCCAAGATCCTGTCCTCCAACCCCGAAGCCAAGGTTCATCAGCATGTCTGTGTTTGTCACTGAGTTACTGTGAGACAGGGACTGGATACCAAAGCAAAATTACACATTGTAGTGTTTTTCATTAGAATATTATTCATGTCTTATGTACGTTTTTGTCTAAATCAGGTCAATCGAGAATCGATTAAGCATCTGAAAGCATGATGAATCGTGCTGTATTTCTATTTTCCAGAGCACTTCAGCTATTCTGATGGAGAACATGGACATGTACATGCTGATAGGAAGTTGGGAGGTCCCTGCAATAAACAAGATCTGGGTGGAGTGGCTGATTACTTCCTTTAACGTGCAAGCCAAAACTATTGTTTTATAATCTTGTTTTTGGGGCTGGGGATGTATTTTCTGAAGATGCTCGATTGTTTGCGTGGTGTAAGATTCCTAGCGATCGAGTCTTTCCTCACACTTCATCAAAAGCCGGTGTTTTAGTACCGTTCTACGTCACAGATAAGAGGCACGGATCCTGTTGTGAGTGGTCCTCCTTGGGGCACCTTTTGGTGAGTAATGGGTTGGTACGGGTGGTTAATGTCAGCGAAGTTGTAGGCCTTGGGCGATGGTCAAGCCGGTATTGTGAGTGATGTAGTGTAAGTTCTCTCGGGTCCAATGCCCTTGACTACGATATACGATCATAAAAAATTCGGATAGTATGTTGGGTGTGGGGGGAAATGAGTGGAGGCATGGGGTCGGGTGGGGGGGTTTCTCTGATTCACACAAAACATGGAACTAAGCTGTCTGCCTGTGATGAGGATTGTGATTAAAAATGATATTAATCGAATTTAAAATAAACATTTGCATTTGAATGCAAAGATAGTAGAATCCAATGTTAGGCGGGCTTAAGAGCGTCATCAGCGGCGCTCGAGATGCGGTGATGATAATGTAAGTGACGTTGTAGTTTAATGCTTTGTTAGTCTAGCCCACGAGACGCGCTGCTGCTGTTTTATTCATTCAAAATATTAGAGAAATCTAGAAGCTCAATGCCTAGAAGATTTTGATTAGGTTAAAACCAAAACCAAGCCATTCACAAAGAACGCATATTCAGTGCATTTGTTAGGGTCACATGGGGGCGGATGAGAGGGGAGGCACTTCGTGTTAACATGCCTGCACTCGCGTCTCCACAAAAGAGATTAGACATTCAAGAGGTGTAAAACTCGTCTAAACTTTTAGAAAAAGTGTGATCGGCGCTTTGGCTTTTTGTATTAAGCTGCATGTACATGATGCTGTTTTCTTCATAATTTTTTATGCAATTTACGAAATTATATTTGATTTATATGAGTTAATTTAGACGTGATGCACGTTTTTTTTATAGACAGTTTCCTTGCGTTGACAATTTAAATGTGCTGCATTATTTTGCTCATTGCGCCCTCCTGTGGCCTCGGGAGACAAGGCAAAAGTTTAACCTATTTAATCTGCATATAAAAAATTAGAAATGAGATGTTTAATTTTAATTTTGTTTTTGTCTCAAAAAATTTAGTTACTTTAAAAATACAGTGGTTAAATGTAAAAAGAAATTTCTATTGCTCTTTGTTTTAAAAAAGGTTAGAAAAAATGTCAATAATTATCGATACCGAACGATATGAAACATTATATCTTTGATACATTTTTTAGCTGTATCGCCCAGCCCTACGAAGAGTACTCTGTCAGCAGTGATGGGTGATTTTAGCAGAAGCTCTGTGGTCTTCATCGTTGTGTTTGCACAGGTTCATCATTGAGCTCTGTCAGCCCATTCAGGTCAAGCTGCTGGACATCGCTAACTTTGAGATCTTCTCCTCAAACCCCAAAGACTTCCTAGTCTCAATCAGTGACAGGTCAGCACTTATGGGCTCTATTACAGACTGCCTCTCTTTATTTATGTATTTACTTTTTTATTTTTGAATTTCATTAAAAAAATGTTTTGTAATGCCATTTTTGTTAAATCTGTGTTTTGTTGACATTCAGCACATCTGTTTGTATGTGTATGTTTATGATAGTTTCAGAACTTGTTTGTACTCAGATATCCAAACAAAAAGTGGGTGAAGCTCGGGACGTTTCATGCACGAGATGAGCGGACGGTGCAGAGTTTTCCTCTGGATGAGCATCTGTTTGCCAAATACATCAAGGTAAGTGAGAGTGTGAGGTCAGTGGAGTCTGTGCACCTCGTCTCAGCTCTTTCATCAGATATTCTCCAAATACATTAAGGTTAGCCGTTCTCTCTTTACTCTGAGTGGATGAATGCTTTGAGTGGACTGGTGTTTGAACACACTTCCTTAGAAGCTCATCTTCTGTGATTTGACACTGTAATGTCATCCCATGGTTCATAGCAGCATGTCAACATTTTGTAGGTGCTCAATCCCTGTAGTTGAGTCCTCGTGCTTAGGTTAGGGTTAGACAGATCAGCCCAGCAGGTTTCTCCATGAGTTACGTCACCAGTGCATCACAGACGAGTGAAATGTGTGTGAATGTCTGTGCTGTTTTCTCTCGTTTGATCTCAGCCTGGTTTTGCTTCAGATGCTGATCTTTACAGCTGACAGCAAGTGACGATTAAAGCTAACATTCAGATGTTTGTGTGATTTGAACTGCTGCTCTGTCGAACGCACATGAATAAGTGAGGTATTGTCTTGTTTGCAGGTGGAGCTGCTGTCACACTTCGGCTCAGAACATTTCTGTCCTCTCAGTCTGATCAGGTCTGATGAAACTCACTCAGACACTCACTGATGCTGCTCTGAACAGACCTCGACCTTTCAGATATTGAGTGACGGTGTGATTGACAGTAATAGTGAATGCTGACACTCTCTGTGCCTCTCACTGTATTTCTGAAGGGTTTTTGGCACTAGTATGATGGAGGAGTATGAGATGAATTCCGAACCATCAGACAGACAGACGCACGTTCAAGATGAGCATGATTACGGTAACGCTCACTGTCTGCAGGAAAACTGCTGTTCGTTTCAGTCTGAAGGTGGTGTCAAAGGTGCATCAACAGTGTCGTATCTCTGTCTGAATGTTTAGATCAGCCTCCTGATTTTGTGCCAGTAGATGAGAAATCCTCCAAAAACCTGATCGGATCTGCCAAAGGTCAGTGAGATCATCATTCACAGCTGTGTTTGTGTGTGAGATCCTGAGGACTGATGGAGGCGGCAGACGTGCCACGGCCGCTGGGATAAACTAATGATGTCTTGTGCTTTCAGATGCTCTTCTCACTATGGTCAACAACATTGCTGCCAGTGTGCTGGGGGGACCTCCAGAGACCACAGCAGGTCTGATCCGCCTCACCTCCTCCTGATGTCACCTAATAACACGTCTGTTCATCATGAGTGTGTTTCTGTTTTTCAGGAAACTCTTCCACTGAAGGCTTAAACATGACAGAAGTGGTTTTCCCTCCTGGATCGATGCACACCGCTGCATCCACTTGGTACGTGACAGACATGAAATCATATTTTGCTTTATTTTTAGTGATGTTATTTTCAATATTTGTCTCTGAAGTGGCACCTTTCACACGTTCGTTCCTCACATTTTCATGTAGTAGTTCTTTCTGGGAAACTTTCTGCAGGGCACATGTAAGCATCCCACATAAATGTCTGATGGTAAAAGCCATTAAGACATTGAGTGAGTGCTCATTAATGTTTGCTATTAGATGGTGTTTTTTTTATTTTTATCACACTGTCATTCGGTATGTAATGTTGCAGCTCCTAGTAAAGCTGCCAACAATATAGTAATAATAATAAAAAAACATTTTATTTATAGCCACCTTTCATAGCACTCAAGGTCACCTTACAATCTTATAACAAATATCATCCTAGAAAACTTCAATACTAACAACATTATAAGACTATAAGTATAATATAATAAGCAGACACTGGAGGATAGTCTTTCGCAGTCATAAACGGGTGAGTTCTGAGATGAGATTTAGAAGTATGAAGACTAACACTGTTTCTAATATCCAGAGAATTCCATAAATGAGGGGCAGCAGAACTAAAGTCTCCATAGTGACGAATACATGATGGTACGAGAACAGTGAATGAGGAAGATCTAAGAGTACGAGGATCAGAGAGCTGAGAGTCAGATTACTGAGAGCCTTGTAGGTAAAAATCAACATCTGCTATACTTAACCAGAAGCCAGTGCAAGTGTTGAAGAAATGTTCAATACAGGAAATTCTAGAAATAACTAATGCAGCTGAATTCTGGACTAGCTGATGTTTATCAAGAAATTTAGAAGGAAGACCAGAGAGGACAGCATTGCAGTAATCAGTGACCAGTGCATGTGTGAGAATGATGTAAGAGAGAGACGAAGATGATTGATGTTATGTAAATGAAAATATACAGAGCCAGTTATTAACATGGATGTTGTGCTATCAAGGACAACACCCAGACTCTTAACCTGTGACGAAGCAGAATCTATGGATCGACAGTCGATCAAAACTCAACTTGAAGCCTATTTTTACTTTTGGATTTTGCATTTGGTGAGTGTAAATATTGGAGTCTAGCCCATATTACATCATTTTATGTTAATGCACCATGTTGAGGCTAATTCACACGGCACAGACAGACACAGGCCATCGGTGACAGTCGACCGATTACAGTACTGTTCAATCAGTGAAATCGAGCGCCGACCCACAGCACCAGATGCTGACAGATGTGACGCACTGATCCGACAGAACCCGCCGGGCGGTGCAGGATTGACCTGTTCATGTAGCACAGCTAAAGGTGTTTTCTCTGTTCAGGCACCCGGTGACTGTGGTGGCGGA
Source organism: Sinocyclocheilus anophthalmus (assembly GCA_018155175.1). NCBI lineage: Eukaryota > Metazoa > Chordata > Actinopteri > Cypriniformes > Cyprinidae > Sinocyclocheilus > Sinocyclocheilus anophthalmus. The sequence continues at coordinate 184,733 of JADLZN010005125.1, forward strand.
TCCGCTTGATGTTGTCGGGATCACAGAAACCGCCAGCATTACTCAAGAGATGGCAGCGGCACGCACCCCGCCGCTCACTGACGCTGCTGGAGACGCTCCGGTCCAAACCACGCCTGACGTAGAGCAGATCGTCACTCTGCTGCCCGACGCCGAGGACGAGCCGGATCGGTCCTCTGGGAGAATCACAGACGAGTCTGAAACGGATCATGTGAATGAAAACACAGTGCACTCTGAATCTGCCTGCTCCCGTTCACACAGAGTCTCGCTTCAAGAGCACCTTCTGCAGCGCTGCTTCTCTCCAGACTTTATCCAGAAGAGGAAGCCGAGCTCACGTTCTCACGCTGCTCCAGCCGTCATGACCCCAGCTATATCCACAGTCACAGAGGAGCCGGAGAGTCCTGTCATTCACGCCCGAGATCTTGCTCCCAGTCTGACTTCAGATCTGCTCAGGCTGGTTTCTGCTGACTCTCTGTCCTCCAGAGCGACGCAGCCCATTGAGCTGATGTGTCCGTCTGCCACAGAGTGCCTTACAGCCACAGTTCCTCAGCAGAGCACTGATGGTCTGAGTGAGTCCAGCGAGAAACCCAATCCTGAGACGCTCTCAGACGTCATGACCACCTCTGCTGCACTGAGGAGAGATCAGGTCGCTCCTGAGCTGCTGTCGGTCTCATCAGAGCAGGTCAGCCTTGAAAATGACATTTCAACTCCTACTGTTTCCATGAATACAGCAGACGAGTCTCAGCTCTCCTCTGTATCCGCTCTTGTGGATGAACCAGCGATCCCCCGTGAAGCGCTGACGCCGGATCATCCCGTTCATCCCTTAGACGGGTTCACAGGGTCAGCAGAGTCCAAACGCAAGGAGCTCTTCGATGATGAAAGCAGCGCTCATATTGAGCAGATCTACACGGAAATGCAGAACTCCAGCGACGTGCATGCGCACGGCTCCAATCAGAAAGAGTCTGTTTTCATGAGGCTCAACAATCGCATCAAGGTGCTGGAGATGAACATGTCGCTCAGCGGACGCTACCTGGAGCAGCTGAGCCAAAGGTGTGTCCCACTGAGACTCAGAATAACTCTATTGTAATGTATACTGTTAATGTGATATGAGATTTTGGTTATTTATTCCCTTTAGTGAATCTGCTTGTGTTTCATTGGTCCAGATACAGAAAGCAGGTGGAGGAGATGCAGAAAGCTTTTAACAAAACCATCATCAAGCTTCAGAACACCTCCAGAATGGCCGAGGAGCAGGTCAGAGACGTCTCGAGTCTAAATTCATTCAAACAAATCTGGATTAGTTTGTTCAGTCCAGGTTCCTCCTGTGGAGAGTGTGTTTAGACATGATGACATGAAGATCAGCATCAACACACTGGACTCTGTTTTCCTGTTCTCCGTCTCAGTGTCGTATGTTTCTGTGTTTCTCTGAGCCGTGTGTATGCTGTGATTTCAGGATCAGAGGCAGACGGACTCCATCCAGGCTCTGCAGGCTCAGCTGGAGAACATGACGCAGCTTGTGCTCCGTCTGTCTGTCAGCGTGAGTCGACTGCAGCGAGAGGTGATCAGCCTGTTCACTGTCAGTTAATAATCACAAAACACTTCTGCAGTAAGCCTGCAGGAACAGAGATCCATCGATATCTCTGACTGAAATGAAGCTGCTTTTTTTTAATTAAAAACTGATCACCAGAAGCAGTGTGACTGTATAACTGATATTATGCTGCTTTATTAAACTATATCACACTAGTGTTTTGTGTCTCGTGTCGCTCTGAGGATCATTTCAACATCTTTGGACCATGTTTCATTGTGATGCATAACAGAATATTTAAAATATCATATCTTTATTTACAGCAGATGATTGATTAAAATGAGCTAACAATGAATGCATTGCAGTGCAAAGATGTTGAATTGATTTTCATGAGAGATAAAAGATTCTCTGTTAGCACAAATTTACCAGAAGAAATTATCGCTGAAAATATCAGTGCAAATTCCCTTATCGGGGAAAGCTGATTATAACTGAATTTTCCCAGCTATCAGCCGATAACACATTGATTGCTGATAGACTGTGCAGCTCTGTTCAGAAATGACGGCACTTTATGAACCGAGATGGATGAATGAGAAGCCTGTGGCTGAGAGCCGTGATGATGATGATGATGATGATGCTGCTGTGTTCTGCAGGTGTCTGACAGGCAGAGCTACATCCTGCTGTGTCTGCTTCTCTGTGTTCTTCTGTGGCTGCTGATCTGTATGAACTACCGTCAGATATCAGAGAGTCCTGCCGTCGATTCCCAGAGATCCTGCTGCCCAGAGAGGTGAGGAGACGAGCGCTTCCGTCAGGGTTTTACAATCCAGCGGCTGTGTGTGAGTGACGAGCTCCTGCTGCAGGACTGATGTGATCTGTGCCTGAATGAGCATGTGATGTTGTTGTGTTTCCAGAGAGCTGTCTAATGATGAACCCGTGCTGCTGAGACGCAGAGCCTCTGATCCGCTGTCACTCTCGTCCCTCCAGACGCCTGACGGTGAGTTCATGATGCATTCAGATAGTGCTGTGATCAAACCTCATCAGATCATGTGTGTTGAGATGCTGTGCTGTTTAGAGATCAGACACACTGTTGGCCGTGAAGTTTACAGAGACAAACATGTTTTTCCTGCTGTGGATGTAAAACTCTGGCTATTGTTGCTCTTTATTTCAGGCGGTTCAGGAGAAACCAACAGCTTTAAGCAGTGGGAAGATTGTCAAGTTAGTAGAAAAGTACGACGGGTGTTTCATTGTTGATGCATTGTTGTAGACTTTGGTTTTTAGGTGTAATAAACCCGGAAAACTGCAACATCTTTACAGTCAGCTTCTATTTCTTACAGAAGAAGCACAAAGTGAAGCTCAGCAAAGGTCCAGAGACGCTGGCCGCTCCACCGCTCGCAGACGGGATTCCCCAGACCACCATCGGTCCTCTGGATTTGGAGACAGGCCCTCGTCCAGACGGCAGAGACGTGATGTCCGACGGCAGCTCTGAGGGCTCCTCGCAGGCCGATGAGACTCTGTTCTGCGGAATCACCACGTGTTCTCATCTGTGTGAGGCGTTACCGGCTCCGAAACGCTGGACGCAGAGCAGATCCCAGCATCAGCGCTGCTCCAGACGCTCCCAACATCACCAGCAGCCTCCGCAGTGCAGCGGCCCGCCGCCGGGGTTAGGACCCACGCGCAACCGCCTCTGAGACGCTGTGAGAACTGAACTGAACCGAAGCGACTCTGAGCTCAGTTACACTGGAGATGTGAAGACACTGGGCGCTAAACCTGCACAGACCCCTCAAACCTTCTGTTCAGCACTGAGGCTTATGCAGTTGGGTTTGTTTTTTTCTAATTATGTGCCACAAACTTTCAGACAATCATCAATAAAACATAAATAATCAAAGTGTTGCATTGATTTTGTTTTATTTATAGTGTATTCTGACCCTCAAGTCGTTACAAACCCGTATGACTTTCCTTGCAGTGGAACAGACTGAATCTGTAAATATCATACACATAAAATCACATTCATATCACAGTACATGCAATAGAATAATTTTATATCACAAAACATAAATATATTGCTGCTTTAAAGCGAAGGTTCAGGCTAATATGGCTGTATGAAGCCTGAATAATCATACCGTGTAAGAAAGTTCTGAGTCACAGAGCCTCTTTAAGCTGCTGCTCTGGAGAAAGCTGCAAACCTCATCAGATCAGAGGATAAAGCCTGTCTTTAAGCACTCCAAGCCTGAACTAATGCACTCACACAGTGTGTCCTGCTCTTGTTTGCTAGTCGAGCGCTCTAGGTCTAGTAAACCTGAGGTTGTTCACAGCGAGTATTGCTGGCTCTGGCGAATGTTCCTCTACTGGAAACAATGGCAGTGGAGGACAGTAACAAAGCTTTTCTTTTACTCCGTTACTGTACTTCATCTGAGTATTTTTATTTTGAGAAACTGACTTTGACTTCAGACAAAAACAGTCACCGACCAGTACTTTTAATACTTCAGTACATTAAAGAGCAAGTACTGCAGCAGATGTGCTTGTGAGCTCATGCTGGGGACTCCTACAGAGCTCTGCTGGCTTTACTGATGCTGCTTAGAGAAGTGGCCATGTTTTAGGATGACCCGCTCTCATCTGTTTTACTGAAGGCTTAGACTTGAGGGTGAGGTCTCGCTGTGAGGACAGATCTTCAGCTCATCAGCCGTGGGACTGTCACAGGCTTTATTAAAGCCCTGCTTCGTGATGTTCACGTCAGATGACTGGCATAAAGCCAATGAATTAAAGAGATGTAGCTGTGAACATGAACAGAGTTATTGAGCGGTTACAGCTGGATCTCGTCTGAATGAGCTCGTTATATTTAACCAAATAGATCAGCCCACCTCAGAGACAAAAGCACAGAAGTCAGAGATGCAGAGCATCACTCTCTCCTGATTCACATCAGACTCTCCTCTAAACACCAGAAATACCGTCAGAGGGTTACAACTGCTTTCTGCCAAATGATCTGACATCTATGTTCAGATGAGTAATTACAGTCAGCGGTGTAATTAACTCGAATGTAATCAGGAACAACACTGTGATCAATGGCTCTGGAGAGGCGCATAGAGCGCGTCACTTCCCGATGACGTCAGCCGCACAACGACACGCCCACCTGCATAGCTCTATACGTAGATGCCTCAGTCGATAATAATAATAATAATAATAATCAATGTATATTCAAAGATGCCACAATCCTTACATATCAATGGTTCCGCCCCTCTCTCGCATTCTCACATGGGAAAGGTTATCCAGTTTCCCGGGGGTTTTACAGCCAGCGGCTGTGCAGCATTGCGGCATGTTCGAAAATGCACTTATTATTATAGTGAAGGACGTCACGTTGACCGTTGCAAGATGGCGCTTCCGAATGAGGCATCTACCTATACATATCTATGCTCCCCTGTGTTCGTCCAATCAGGAGCGCTTCCTGTCAGGACCGGATGTTCATTCTGAAGACAGATCTGATGCTTTACCGATAATATATGTGTAACGTAAATATTTGCGCCATGACGACGGATTCAGACCGCGACAGGAAGAGGAAGTGAAGCTAAACTAAAGGTGTAATGTCATGAATGCTTCACCCTGACGGCAAACCGCGCGATGAGCCCGCAGAAGAAGAGGAAGAAGAGGAAGGAGCTGAACGCCCTCATCGGCCTCAGCGACAGCAGCCGGAGGAAGAGCAAGCAGAGCTGCGGACACCGCCTGCTGCGGACCGAGCCGCCCGAGTCCGAGGAGTCCGAGCCCGAGTCCGAGTCCGGCTCCGAGGAGCAGCAGTTCGGCGGCCGCAGCGGCCTGCTCGGGAGGTGAGGTGTCCAGCGGAGTGTCCAGCAGCTAGTGAGCACTGCCCGCTGACCTGCTTTACTGAGAGCACAGTCTGCAGGCGCTTAGAGACGAGCTTCTCACTCCTCAGATACTGACGTGGTTCTTCATGTCGTCTTCGGCAGCAGGGAAGCATTGCAGCTTGTGTAGTAGTTGTGTCTCTGCTGTGAAGAGCTCAGATGAGAGAACACTATTAACCGCGAGGTTTCCCTCAAACTCCTAGTAAGGTGGTTGTTGTAGGTATATGATCATGCAGAATAACACATTAATATGTGCTTTATAAGCACTAATAAACATGATGTGCATGTTAATAAGCGACTAGTGACTCATCTGAAGTGTTAGCAAACAGAGCATCCAGTGGGTTATCTCTGTGTCTAATGGAGCAGATGGATCAGGGAAGGATGAATGAAACACGGCGAGGCGGCTGGTAACTCGTGCACTACAGCACAGATGTGTGTTCATTAGAAGAGGTCTGGCTACTTCAGAGCTATAAATGCTGTTGAAGTGAGGAATGATCAATCCTGTCCGCTGGACTTCTTGTTTTAGGAAGAAAGTATTTCCGCTGTCATTGTCTCAGATGTAGCCGCACAGGGTCTGTAACACCGTAGAGGGAAATCTGGCACAGAAACAACTCTGAGCAATAATAATGTACAGCCGGCTAGTAGTTAACAGGAGCTAAAGCAGGACTGACCTGAAGTGTTCATTACACGCCTACTTGCCACATACATCAAAACTGGACACAAAATATTGATTTGATTTGAAATACCTTATGAACTCAACATCCGCAAAGAAAAGCAGATCCTTGCAGTCGGCTTCTAGCCAATAGGAACGAACGATTTCAAACATGGCAGTCATGTGATGCAGCCGAGAGAACGAGATACAGGAGCAGTGCTGGCTTCAGTTACAGAGGAATATCAGTGAATATTAAAGATGTGATCCGTCGGCGACTGCTGGGTCTGTGCTTCAGTGTGTTGTGTGTTCTGCAGGACCTCGCTGCGGTGCTGCTCGCTCTGTTACCCGCTGTGTGTGTTCGTGCTTCTGGCGGCGTGTGTCATGGCCTGCGCTGGACTCATCTGGATGCAGATCGCCCTCAAAGAGGACCTGGACTCCATGAAGGAGAAGATCCACACTAGTACGTCTGCGCACACTACAGCTGCTGAAAGACATGAAATCAAGCTGATTTACTCGACTAACGATCCTGCTGTAATGGTGAACGATTCGTCAGCCACATTATTACAAAGCAATGCACATTAGTCTTCATAATAATAATCTCCACTTCTTCCGTCATTCACTCTTAGTCATCAGCCACCCTCGTATAGAGACACTTTCACCAGCCTGAATTATTTCATGTTGAGAGAGCATTAACCCACTGGTTAGACCAGAAAGCATGTTCATGATGGTTTGGTTGGTGTTTGGCAGTGGAGAGCAGTCAGAAGCTCTCATCTCACGAGATCCTGAAGCTCAGTGAGGACCTGAAGGCCAAACAGATGAAACTGGACGAGCTGGAGAGCGGAGACAAAGGCCTGGCCAAACTCTGGTCCAATCTGACCGAGATCAATCAGAAGGTGCGTCAGAAGATGAATTACACGCTTCTCTCAGTGTTTTCCTCTCACTGTAGTTTGGTTTTGAAACACGTGATGAATCGTTGCGTGATCTCATCTGAAGATGTCAGTGTGATTGAAGTTAATGTTGAGCTGCTGTCTCTTCAGCTCAGTGCTCTGGATTCTGCTGTCAATCATCAGAAGGCCAACATCAAATCTGCTTCTGATCTGATCGCGCTGCCGCGGACGGTGGAGGAGCTGCAGAAGGTGTGTGTATGTGAGAGAGACAGAGAGTGTATGTGTGTGTATGTGAGAGAGAGTGTGAGAGTGTGTGAGAAAGAGAGTGAGTGAGTGAGAGAGAGAGAAAGAGTGTGTGTGTGTGTGTGTGTCAGACGTGAGCTCACACTGATCTGTGTGTGTGTGTCAGACGTGAGCTCACACTGATCTGTGTGTGTGTGTCAGACGTGAGCTCACACTGATCTGTGTGTGTGTGTCAGACGTGAGCTCACACTGATCTGTGTGTGTGTGTGTGGTGTGGGGTGTATATGAGCGTGGCCAGCATCGGCGCACCGTCACAGCGTCCAGGCACGACGTCACCATGCATTCAGTTGCGTGGAAGGAGAAGGAAAGAAGACAGCTGAAGGCCGTATGTTTCACAATGCTTTCTCACTAAACAGTATTATTGTGGGTTTAAGGTTTAGTTCACATTAGAACAGCTAGTAGTTTAGATTGGAGAGTGCTTCATATCAGTGTGAATATGTGAAGTAAGAGTGATTGTGTTGATGTGTGTCCACTGTGAGGCTGATTTATAATGCTTTCTCTTGATTTCTGAAGAAGGGAGAGAAGGCGGTGAACATCAGCAGCAGTGCAGTGACGCTGAAGCAGGTAAAACCATGAGACACACTTTGTTGGATAGAATCTCCGCGTTATATTTACCCGAATTGCGTGTGATTTTGCAGACTGAGTGAATGTTCTGAGATAAATGAAGACACACAATCCTTCGGTCCTTCAATAATTCTGCAAGCTGCACACAAACACAAACACACCACATACAGTGTGCCGTTTGCACAAAGAACTGACTTCTTTGAGCTGATCTTTTAATGATTCATTCCAGCTAAGAAAACTAATCAGAACTTCAGAAACCATCATATATCCATCCATTTGTCCTGTTAGGGTCCTGGTAGAAGTATAATTATTATAATAATACATACATAAGTAAATAAATTAATATATATTAGCATGTAACTTACAAATATAGCTTTGAAAAGGTCAAAGTCAGTTTTGTGATTGGATCAGATCACTGAAAGCACAGAAACACACGTGATCACGCCACATGTTTAGTGTAAACGCTCGTTCGTGTGTTGAGGTCCGCTGCCAGACGTGTTGTGAGGAATCTCAGATGTCACTGTGTCGCACCTAAACACATCGATCACGGTCAGCATCGCAGCCGCCCACCGAACCTGTTCCAGAAATACACAGATGTGCGGAAAGTGAATCACTGGAGCTGTCAGTCAGTTCTGTTCACTGCACACTGCATCTCTCATTCACTTATACATCCGATTTATACTTTGCTGGTTTGATGAAAGCATTTATGAACATGCAGAAGTTGTAAATAGAAACCATTGACGGCCTTTACACTCTGAGCTTCATCCAGAGGAAAAGTGTGTGTAGAAACGTGGCTTTGCAATCACAGGTCATTTCACAAGTGTGTTCTGTGTGATGCTGATGTGACAGGACCTGCAGTATCTTCAGGATGATGTGAAGGAGTTGAACAGCTCTCTGCTGCTCCATCAGTCGTGGTCGAGCGAGCAGATCCAGAGCGTGCGATTCGTGCTGTCTAACCTGAGCAGATGGGTGTCAGCGCTGGACCAGAGCTCCTCAGGAGACACGGTGAGATCACGAGCACCTCACAGAGCTTCAGTCAGCAGCTGTTTCTCTGATAACTGACCGCTGTTCATCTCCCGCAGCCGCCGCCGCCGGCCGGCCGTCCGCTCCAGACTCTTCAGACCGCTGCAGACGCTGGTATGTGTGCCGCTCCAGATCTCACGAGCTTACGCTGACTCAGGACAGCTATGATGAGTGATGTGTGTTTCCTCTGATCTCCAGGTTCCTCACGCTCTCGCCGCCCCAGGTTTCTGTCCCACAGACGCTATAAACGAGCACAGATGTCCTCCCGCAGCACCGTGGCGTTTCCCGGGGTCAAGTCTGAGAGAGGTGCGTAAACTCGCTCACTGCTGCTTATTAGTCTTATTTTCCTCGTTTCTTGTTCACAGGAGTCCACTGAAGGAATGACGTGACATATGCACAAAATACAAAAACTGTCAAGCAATTAAAAGTTATCAAATTAATTACACGATGTGCCAATTAACTAATCACATCAATTCTGGCTGAGAAATTACCCCCTAAAAGACCATTTAAAGTCATTATTGTGTTAAATAAGAAAAGCATTGAATAGACATTACAAAAAAGTAGCTTTAGAATCAAAATATTTTGATTCAACATTGCCTAAATAATGATAATGGGTATTCATGTTTTTTTAATTGAATATTGAAATGATTTTTATAAAAATGTAATTATATTCTAAATATGAAACTAAAAATGCCAGTAGGTGGCAGCGAGCCACTGTCGTAATGAGCGAGTCATTGATTTGTTCAGATGGCTAATTCATTCAGAAATGAAGCAAGTGACTCTTTTAATGAATGAGTCATTGGCTCACATCACTGCTCTCTAATAGACTCAATCACGCAGTCAGATGATCGTTAAGATGTTAAATTGACAGCTCGAAATAAAAAAATCTAGATTACGTTTGTTTCTTTTATCTAAACTAGATCCTCCAGCTCATGGTTCAGGTCAGACACTATAGATGGCCATGATGTGTTTGTGTTAATTTCTTACATTGCTCTGTTGATTTTGAGGTTAAACGTGACCTGGTTGAGTTCCTGTGCTTGTGATGTTCATTCATCCACCAGATAACCCGTTCACTCACGTCTGAATGCTTTTGTTCTTTTGTGGTCAGATGTGGAGCAGCGGCTGCGGGGCCGTTCGTCTCTGGCCCCTGAGGAGCTGAAGGAGGTGTTGGTCTCGGAGCGAGACTCGCTGGAGGAGCTGCATGCTGCGGAGGTCAGTCCTGATGACGAGCGTCAGTGAAGAGGTACAGCGGCCTCGGTCAGATTCACTGATTCATTGATTCACCGACGCTGGTGGTTTACACACTGACTGACCTCAGAGTCGCTCCTCACGCACTGGACGTGTTTGTTCTGCTCAGCGGAGTTTGATCAAGTAGTTTGAAACCCTTAACGAGACCCATAACCCGCCGGATTATCAGATCATCACAGCCGCGTTCACCTGTTTAATGATTCAGACGCCTTCATCTCACACACCTGTCAGGAACAGGCCTAAATCCCCCCCCCACCCCCCCCCCCCCCCCCCCCCTGCACAAATCAAAGGAGTATATCTACCAAAAGAAATAAGATGTTGTGAATTTCTGAAGGTGTTTTAAATGCAGTTGTAGCCTGAGTCTCATCATGTATACCAAATCATGCTCGTTTTTCTTGTACTGCTGATTTAAATCAATCTGATAATACAGTAAACTGGTATATTACTGTCATGAGATTCACCTGTAAAAATAGTTATTATAAACCCATCAGAAGCAAAAATCTGGATGCATTAAATTCATGAGAAAATGCTCCGTGTGTTTATTTCACATCTATTAATGCCTCTTACAGACTTAATAGTTAGGCTTCATTTTCTTCGACAAATACTCCCATGATTCTTGAAGTGTGACCCGATTTCACGAGATTCACTCTTACATATTTAAATATTTATCTGTCTCAAGAATGATTTTGACGTCTGTATAAACTGAGGGAAATGAAGCTCTGTCAGATCTAGCAATAATATGATCCATACAACTGCTTTTAGTAAATATAATCATCAGATATTTAAAAGAGTATAATGCAGTGCACTTGTATAATATGATCCATACAACTGCTTTTAGTAAATATAATCATCAGATATTTAAAAGAGTATAATGCAGTGCACTTGTTTTATCAGATTTAGTTTTTAATTTAAAGTAATGTTCGAGGGTAATTGCTTGTGCGAAGCATTTCTGATCTGTAGAGGAACAGCGTGAGGATGGAGATCATGAATGTGTGTGTGTATATATATCTATTTCTGCGTGGAGTGAATGGTTTCTGCACTCCGCTTGTGTTGGGCTGCAGACGTTTGGAAACTTTACTGTCGCTTCATGAAACCAGATAAAAGCTATACAGATTGTAGAACTGGACATTTCTATGTATGAAACTAATTTTAAGCAGTAGGAAGATGTGTGATCAGACGACATGTACATGTGTTTTGCATGTTCTCTTTAATGTAACATGAATAAAAGCTCATTTTATTTAAGTTTGTGTAGATATATTTCTGTTTGTTCTTGTCCTCTATTTAGGCATTGCAAAGGAACACAAAAGATATGAACCCGTCATATATCGAGTGATGTTAGGGTTGCCAAGAAGTTTGATCTGCTTCTGCGAGGCTGTTCAGAATGCAGTCGAGTGCATTACTAAAACCAAGAAATATGATCATAACAGCCCATTATTATCATCTCTTTATTGGTGACCTGTCAGGATTCCTTTTAAACTCAATCATCAGACGAGCCGATCGTTCTCTTCTTAACGCTGATCAGACATTGATCTTTTTTGTCTTCTGGGAATTATGCAAGTATATTATTTGTCTTCTGAAGGGCAGTACTGTATGAAAACAATATCTAACAAAATATACACATCTTCATCCTGTTCAAATGTTTACACTCCCTAATTCTTAATGCAAAGTGTGTATATTACGGCTGTCAACTGAATAAAAAAATAATTGCATATATAAAATATACGCATACATTTTATGTTTTATCATCATTCATTGCACACCACAAATATTGACTGTTTGTATTATATTGTCCTCGTCCAGCTCTGAACTGATAATAACGCAGGTGTGTTGTGAAGTAGCTGTAGGCCATTCTGATGATAACAGATAAAGAGTGAGGAATCAGACGGAGAAAAACCAGCAGATCAAAGCATCTGCAGAACTACAGACAAACCGCATGTGCTTTATGAAAACTTCACAATGCATTCTGATTTAATAAATCTCTGTACAGAAGCAGTAGCAAACAAAACTGGAAACATCAGAGAAACACTGAAGGTGTTAAGCGAGAGCACCTTTGGCCCTCCAGTCCTGCGTCAGCACATGCATCAGCTCTTCTTCATCCTCCTCCTCCTCCTCGCCGCCGTCTGGCTGCGCCTCGGCTCTCTGCTGTCTCTCTCTCTCCATCGCGCTCTTCACCTCCTGTCTGGTGCGCAACACCTCCACCCGCCGGAAGCACTCGATCTGCTCGTTGATCTCATCGATCTGCCGCTCCAGGCGTCCCTCCTCATCATCCTCGGCGACGATGGCGTCAGACGCGCTGTTCACCTGCCGCATCTCCTTCTGGAACTCCTCCCACTCCTTGTCCATCTGGTCTCGCGGCGTGTCCACCTGACGCACTTTAGCGTCGCGCACCGGGTCGTCGAAGAAGCCCTCGGGTAAGGCTTCGGCCGCGTGGTCCTTCCTCTCCGTGGAGCTCTCCTCGCCGTCGTCCGGTTTGGACACTGAGCCGGAGTGAGAGACGGAGGAGACGCTGCTGTCGAAGAAATCCGCCGGGACTCCGTCTTTAGCTTCTTCATCATCATTATCATCATCATCACCGTAGAGTCCAGCGAGGAGCCCCAGACCCGCAGACTGACGTGAAGACGAGGCCGTGTCCTCCGGCTGTCCTCCCGCGGCACCTGTTCACATCACACACACTTCATTCATCTCAAACAGACCCACACCAGAGCCGTTTAGAGGCTCAAACACACACCTGAACCTGAACTTGCATCTGAAGACGCACCTCTTCCCTGTGTTTTAGCCTGTCATCAACACCGAGACAGCCTCTCCCACATGACTCAATGTGAGTTTAGTCTGACTGTGAAACGCTGACGTGTGTTTATACTCCTATACATCAGTGCTGTGTGCGGCTCACTTTACTAAAGCTGCAGTGAGAGGTTTAGAGCATCAGTGAGCGCTGGGATGTGCCAGAAGAACAGCCAGATTTCTCTGAATCATCTCAGTGAGCGTTTATGATGTTTACTGCAGTGATTTAAGAGTTTTCAGGCCTGATCGTGTGGACGAGCGACTTCTGGAAAACTCAAACTAAAAAATCTACTTGATATATATTCAGATATTTACATTAAGATATATTCAACTGAACCCAGCAACCGGAAGAAAAAGAAACACGTTTCTAGAGCAGACAGATGAATAATTAGGCTATATGCAGAAATGTATTCTGAGTGGGGTCAAAGGTCAGATCACAGGCATTTTGACCCCGTTTACACCAGAGTTGCCAAGTCTGCTTATAATACGGCCTTCTTTTTTTGTAAAGTTGTGTGAAAAAATCCCGGGTGCGGTTTTTGGGCTTATTTTTAAAAATATGGTTGTTAGGGAAATCTGACAAGCAACTTCGTTTCTTTATTTATGTTCACCGTATTCTCCAATGCATTGAATGACACACTGTCTGCTCGCAGTTAATAGCCAAACAGTGCAGTCTTATCAGTGCTGCAGCGTAATCTGCCAGATGTTCCTCGCCTCGTTGGAGGACATCAGGCTCAATAAGACGCTGTAACCCAAGCGATGATAGAAGCAGACGGAGAGGAGCGGGATGGCTTTCTTTTAGCCTCATTTCTTACAATGTTTTTGTAATGTATTCATTATCACGGGCTGTACTGAAAACAAGTAGTCCTACACTAATACTAAGAGTAAATAGGTGGCTATGTTGCAGCTCTAGTGTTTCTCTAAGCTGCTGAGGAGTTCGGTTCTCACTTTGTTGCAGTTTGCGGATTTTTGTCAAATAACTTCTGCTTTTGCTTTTCAGATAAAAGAGTGGCTTCAGTTTAATATGTTGCAGGCTCATTTATTGGTAATAAATAATACTGATGATAATAAATCATCAAACAAATACTGGGCTTGTTTTTGAAGCTGCGGTGGCTTATTTGTCTCGCGAGAGTAGGCAGCAGTGGTTTACACCTGTATGAAACACGTGCTGATAGATCTTATGACTGTGACGCTGAAGGTTCGAGTCTCACCTGCGCCTCCGGTGAACGGCAGCTTCGCGCGTTTCCCGGATGTAGACGCGGGCTCCGGCGCGGGCCTCTTCAGCGCGGAGGATGATGAAGATGCTTCAGTGCTGTCTCTGTTCTTCAGCTGGCTGACTGTATCTTTGTGCTGTTTTCCCAGCACGTGTGTCTGCCAGAGCAGCGCGCTCCTCACCGGCGCGTTGCACAGCGCGCAGCTCAGCTGACCCACACTGTTGTATTTGGCGTGCGGCGAGTCGACGCGTTTCTGTCGCTCGCTCGATAGTTTCTTCTCCTTCATAAACCGCCGTAAATCCTCTTGATTTACCACCTTCTTCCCCTTCTGCATCGAAGCCATCTCTTCGCAGGCTCGTCGCGGGTAAATGACGCGTTGTCGGCGTCGAGCCTTCATTGAGTCGCACCGGAAACGCGTACAGCTCGAACACCAGCTAAAGCCTGCAGGACCCAGTGAGGACCCGGGATCATTAACTAACGCATACACACTTCTGATAAATGCTGCAAATGTAGTGTTTGGATTTTAGAAGAAGCTTCAGCAACATCCCACATCAAAGAATGCTATAGTAACTTATAATAAATACTGTAGTGTTTTTGAACCATACTGTAGTAAAGTGTATTATACTGTATATATTATAGTATTTACAGCACTTTGTTAATGAACGCTACAGCATATAACGAGAGTGACGGAAAAAATGTCATAAATACGTACTATACTTTAGCTTTCTTTTACTTAGCGGTTAAAGTGTGTATTGTTAGTTAATTTAAAATATAACCTTAGGTACAGTATGAGTAAAGTAATGGTTTATATTACTGTAGTTGTTATATTACCACAGCAATTATAGAATTACCACAACAAATTCATTGATTTAATAAAACAATGTAGTATTTATTTACTCTAAATTACTATAGTATTTTTTCATGTGTTTGATTTTATGAATGGTTTATTTTGTGGTTTGACTGTTCTCTGTCTGCGTTACATAAATATGATCACTATCAGCTGACTGTCAGCTCCAGCTGTATATGATCTGTTTAGTACGATGGTTTCAGATAGTATCATGTTTTATCAAACTTAACTTGTCCTAAGACTCAGAATATATGAAGTTTGCCAAACAGACACTTCATGACAGGACTTTACCACCCTCTGTTGTACACTAATTCACCGGGACAGTGTCAGTTAGTTATTATTATTGTTATTGTTTAATGGGATGATTAGATGTCCAGTATGGATTCATGGCTATACAGAGATGAAAATCCTGCAGAGTGAACCTTTAAAATGACACTTCCTCATCCAGATTTGCAGTTATAACATCAGTAGTAAATGCACATATTACCTGTGCTCAGGGTGTGAACTCCGGGGGAGCTAGGGGCAGCTCGGCTCCTCTTAATCAGACATGGGCTCCCCTGAAATGTGATTTGTGACATTTTGGGGGGTCTCAAAAATATTGACAATGTGTTATTTTGACGTGCAATTTCAGTTTTGTGTAATGTGATCATCGTGGACTATTATGAGTAAAATTGCAAAAATATCATTCATTCATGCATGACTGACGATTTAAACCTAATTCACTTCAATAAAGATAAGAAGAATGAGCATCAAGGTGTGGGGGCGCTGCGGTGCAAATTCCACTCATGTTTAGTACATGTTAACTCAAAGATTCGTAGAAAACATATAAACGCTGGACTCTGTGGTCGATTCTGTGTTAAGGTAAGGCATGTTATTTGCAGTTATGTGTTGTGGCTGGGTTGTTCTAGGTCTGCGTGACTCTGGATGTCGTAGGCCTAACTGAACGGAGAAAATATGGTATTCTTCTGTAGCCTGACGATGAGTAACTTTAACCGTTGTTCATGTGAACTCAAAGACAGCCTGATGCTTTGTATATAGACTATTTGTGGGTGGCTGTTTGTTGTTTCACCTATCAATTCGTGTCGATAAAGTATAATAGGGTAAATCCTGTATAGTGATTTATACTATATAGTGCTTGCATAAAGCAAGTAGCTGTTATGTATCTTTGTAAGACATTGTAGCCCTCTTTTCGAGCGCCAACCCCATTATAAAAAATACAAGTGGGCTCCCCCAAAGTCCACGGTGACCCCAAACACTGCCTGTGCTCAAATCTCCTGATTTATTTTTCAGAAGTATAAACCATCTGATTTAGAATTATTTGCTGTTTCTGTTCAACTGAATGACTAAAGCCCCATAAATGCAGTTACAAAAGATCATGTTGGATTTTAGAGTAGAAATACATGAGAGAATTCGATGTTCAGATATTTAGTGTTCATTGAGTGGAACTAATTTCTCATGTCATGAAGGTTTAGAAGATCAGACATCTGATGACAGATAATCATTCATCAGGCAGCAAAGTGTTAAAGAATACAAGATACGGACATGCAGGATGATAAAGACTAACTTTACTCTCGTTCAACACCTATCAGGAAGTGATTGACGGATTATTATTTCTGAAGACAAATGCGAAAGGGAATCAGTAATTATAGAGAATGCGATTGGTTATGCCTGCATAATAACCCTGTATCTCCTGCCAGAATTCATCAGCACATACTCAGGGTACAACATGCCAAGAACATGAAGTGCAATACAATGCTGTACAATAACACTGAAATACAACCAGAATATTCAGAATAACAAGTTTTATTTGCACACATCTACAATATAATGAATTAAGGTACAAAACAACAGTGAATGTCTCAAACAGCAATGCAACAATAAATTATTTTACTTTTCTTTAAACTTAAAATAACAGGCTGAGAGTTACACTAAATGTACTCAGTGTTTATTTACAAATCATGCACATTTCTTCCCTCATTATTCAGGCAGGCTTCATTTTTTGAAGAGCTTATCCTCATCATTCCGCTTGGTTCGTATGACTGCCTTTATCTCAGATGTGGAAACACTATTTTGGATGTAGTCTGGAAAAACAAACAAACAAAAACAATCAGAAATTCTTTCAGTTACACTTTTCACAACAGGCATATATTAGTATGCTTAAAATAAATCTTGAAATGTGATGTCACCAAGTGTTTGTGAAAAGTATTCATACTACTCCCAGTTCATTTCTCATGGCATATTGGTCAGCATTAACAATGTCTTTGAACACTCCAGGTAAAAATATAAAGATGTTTTAAAAGTCACCCTAAAAAATGAAAACCGTCATCAATTTACTCACCCGTTCATGTCGATTCTCCAAGGTTTGGTCACCTTTCGCACATCTTTCGTTCAACTTCAGAACACAAATGAAAATCTTTATAATGATAATGAAGCTTCTGTCCCTCCACTGAGTCCATGCAACTACCCCTTGCACAATAACATGCATTTCTGGAAAAAAGCATAAACACAATCATGTTTAAATACTGTACAGAGTCCTCCACAATTATTTTCCCTCTTTATTATTTAGTTTTTTTGTTCAGAATTCTAACCTTAAAACACACCAGTGGTGTAGTCAGGGCCATACGCAAGTATACGCCGTATGCTTACTTTTTTCCCCGGGATGTTTGCGTATTACGACTTCTAAGGATCAATATTCGCGTATACCCTCGGTATACCCACTTGTTTTGTTGCTTCGCAAGTCCGTAATCTACTGTCATGTAGCTTCCCCTTTAATGGTGTCCCATACTGCTGTGTGAAATTCGTGATTCTTTGTAATTGGTGCAATATCACTTCTGTCATTCAACGCCGCTCATTGTCGCTCGCGCTTCGTGTTTTGAGCCGCACTGAGCGCAGTTCTCGTGCTGCAACAGTGGATACACGCCGTAAGGAAATATGGTAGTAGTGAGTGCACGGATTTGAGTGGAGACGTTCTCTCATTAGTAGCCTATTGAAAAAGGAAGCCCAATATGATAGTGTGGCCACGTCGTGAAAATTACTTTCGAATATTTTTACTAACACCCCGACCCGAGCCTCCGTTACATAAAATATAGATCTAACCGAGGAATGAGCCGTATGCAGTTACTGAAGAGAGAGAGCAGAAGAGAGCGCGTGAATGTGAATTACTCGCATATGACTGGCTTTCCCAAAACTATTTTATTGATAAAGTCTTTGTGTTTGTAAGAGAGAGAACACGCTGTCCAACAATTAATGCCACGGATCCCCAAATATAATCCCTTAAAGCGGGCGTACACGGTGCCATTCTGAAGGTCGGAACGTCGTGAGCTCTGGCACATGTCACGATTGAGTGTATCCGAAAATCGTTCGGAGGCAGTCACACACGACACGAATTTACTACGATTTTACAAACTCTGACGTAAGCATTACGTTTCGCGCCATTCTAAAAATATGGATTCTGAGGACGAAACTAGTTTTCTCTGTGGCGGCGGATTGTGAAGGCCAAAAAAAAAAAAAAAAAAACAAAGACAAGCATGGAGAAAAGCATGGACTTTCTGTTCTTCATAAAGAACTCGAGGGAGTAGGCCATTTCTGAATTTCTGCTCGTTTTGCCAGAAATACAACAGGCATATTCGTTCATAAAACTGAATGGCAAATTTGGCACATTCGGAATAACAAATAAAAGATAGAACTGTATAATTAAACTAAAATTATTATAGACTATATGGTTTTTGTCATCTTCTGATTGGTCAACTCCAGATGGATCGCCAAATCGTCTGGTTCAACCGCACATTCGCCACGAATTTAAACCGACAGCATCAGATTTTTTTTTACATGTTTGAAAATTATCAGGAGGACGGGAGGTGCTCGTAACGTCTCTTTTTTCTTTACGACTACACCACTGAAAACACCACCACACCACACACACAAAATAGATATACATATTATTAACAACCGTTATGAGTGAAAAGTGGCCAAGTATGGTGACCCATACTCGGAATTAGTGCTCTGCATTTAACCCATCCAATGTGAGGGCACTTCAGTCATGGTATTGAAGGTGGGAGAGAGGGCTGTACATTCAATCCCCCCACCTACAATCCCTGCCGGTACGAGATTCAAACCCACAACCTTTGGGTTACAAGTCCAAGCTCTCTAACCATTAGGCCACGACATCCCCAAATATATATATATTTGTTTGGTTCTAAAACGCGATAAACGTCATTTAAAAAAAAAAATTGAGTTCCCGCCAAAATCAGTGTTGTATCTGGTCGGTATTGAAAAGTTAATTTTTAATTTTACGCAGAATGTGATACATCCGCTCAACCAATCACAGCGCACCATTTCACGCATTGTAAACAGTAACTGACAAGCTATGCAATATCACGTCTATCGCAGAGGAGTCGCGTTCGATTATGAACGCGATATTGCGTAGCTTGTCAGCGAAATATGGCTCTGTGTATTAAATGCCACTCTATCTGAAAGCACGTGATGGAGATTTACTACTAATCACAGAACACCGCTTTACTGACCAGATGCGCATAACAATCGCATGCAATTTACATATATTTACATTGTCATTTTGCAGACGCTTTTATCCAAAGCTACTTACAATTGGGGGATACATAAAGCGATTCTTCTTAAAGAGGCAAACAGACACAGGAAGTGCTCGTAACATCAAGTTTCAGGCAGTTTTCAAATAAGTACAAGCTAGAAAGAGAATGAATAAATAAAGAGAAAGACATTTTTTTTTTTTTTTTTTTTTTTAATTTAAGATGAAGTCAAGTAACGTTGAAAGAGATGAGTTTTCAGCTGTCACTTAAATTGTCAGGGATTCAGCATTCCGGAAAGGGGTGGGAAGATCCTTCCACCAGCCAGGAACGTGAACGAGAATGTTCTGGAAAGTGATTTTGAGCCTCTCTGTGGTGGTACCACGAGGCGTCGATCACTAGCGGATCTCAGACTTCTGAAGGGGATGTAGATTCGTAATAGTGAGTGGAGAGTAGGGTGGGTGCTGAAGCCGTGGCTGTCTAGATGCAGCCTCAATGTCTTGAACTTGATTGGGCCGCAACGGTTTTACCCCCCCCCCCCCCCCTGGTAGCCAGTGCAAGGAGGATAAAGAGAGGTGTAACATGGCTCTTTTGGGCTCGTTGAAGACCAGTCGTGCCGCTGCATTCTGATTTCTGATCATTTGTAGAGGTTTGATTGTGCTAGATGGGAGTCCAGCCAGAAGAGCATTGCAGTAGTACAGCCTAGAGATGACAAGGGCCTGGACAAGAAGTTGGGCAGCATGCTCCGTTAGAAAAGGGCCTGATCTTTCTGATGTTTTGCAATGCAAACCTACAAGATCTAGCAGTTTTTGCAATGTGTTCTTTGAAAGTCAGCTGATCATCAAAAATTACACCAAGATTTCTGACCGAAGTTGATTGGGTAATTGTAGAAGAACCTAGCTGGATGGAGAAATCATACTGGAGAGTTGGAGTGGCAATTATATATATTATAATGTATAATATATACATGATATATACATCGATATCTATATATATATATATATAATGTACAATATATGTAAATATATTAATTGGAATACAGTGTATAGAATATATGTGTTCCACAGTTAATGTGCCCCCTTCATTTAATACTTTAATTTAATACTAGGTGTGCATTACATGATTTTAAGGCATGAGGTGGAGGCAAAGAAACCACCCGACATGGAACGGTTTGCCTCTGTGAAGTCCACTAAAATTGTGTATACACACCTGTTAAGTAGGTTAAAAAAAGTTAAGTGGAAGCGCCCTTAAGGTATAGCTAACCAAAAAATGTGGTGCATTAATTGGGACCATTGTGTCATTTCACTGCGTCAAGACCTTCATTCCTCTTTGGAACACAAACAAATATATTTTTAAAGAAATCAGAGAGCTTTCTGACCCTACAGACAGCAATGCAACTTACACATTCAAGTTCCAGAATGGTAGGAAAGACATCGTTAAAGTAATTCATGTGACTCCAGTTGTTGTAACTCAATTTTATGAAGTGACGTGTGTTTGTGTCAAAAAAAAAATATATATATTTTTTTAAAAATATATTTTACAACTTATTTACAAAAATATTGATCTATAATATGCATTCACGAGAGCATCACAATGCATGAGTGTTGTGTTCATGCGACAGAAGACAAAATTGAGGTTAAACCACTGGAGTCACATGGATTACTTTCACAATGTCTTTCCTACTGTTCTGGAACTTGAATATGTAAGTTGCATTGCTGCCTATAGAGGGGTCAGAAAGCTCTCGGATTTCATCAAAAGTTTCTTAATTTGTTTTCTGAAGATGAATGAAGGTCTTACAGATTTGTAACGACATGAGGGTGCGTAATAAATAACAGAATACAAATTTTTGTGTTTGTGTTTGTGGAGTACAATTTGACTGGAAGGGTAAAACTAAAAGTTAATTTTCATTAGTTTTTTTGGTTCCAGGTCATTAGATCTATCGTTTTGACTGGATGTGTGTGCTACAGTAAAAGCCGCACATTAATTTAGAATGGTGATTAAACTGATTGTAATTATCTATGCATTCATTGTTTTAATGCACACCTTCCAGTCAATCAGAGATAATCAAAGAAAAAAAACTGTTGAGTGCTGACATTAAGCATTGAGAATAATTGCTGATATAACTAGATTTCATTACCTTTCCACTCCCTCAGCTCTCTTTCTGTTTTCATACAGAATTGGCACTAATATTGTAAATCTTCTTTTAGCTCTTTGATTAACTCCTTAATCTCTTTATGTCTGAAGATCTCTTACATGGCTGAGGAGACAGAGGACTTTACACTTGATTTCTCCAGCACTCCCACAGGTCTTAGTTCCTGAAATACAATAGCAGTTATTATGTATTCTAAACTATAAAGATAATAGTTAATAAAATATAAAATAAATAAAGTAGATTACTGCTCACCATTATTTGAGCGCTTGTTTCACCACAGCCATCATCTTCTGTTGAATTATATTTTTGGTCTTCTTTTTTTGGTTGTTATTAGTGTTGCTTTCGTCAACAAATTATGACTAAATATCGTCGTCAAAAAACCTTTATCACGTGACGAAAACGAGAAGAGACGCAACGCAACGTAAATGCTGGTCATGTGAAGATGACTGTAATTAAATATATAATGCAATATTGTTGACGAATAAAAAAGAGACTAAATGTGGTTTACAAAATAAAAACTAAGCTAAAATGTCTCTTCATTTTCGTTGAACAAAACTAGATGAAACGAAATGTTATAACGTTATTTATTTCGTTATTATTATTATTTTGCAGTATTTATGTTTCCTGTGTCTCACTTCAGGGGCTACATCAGGTAGCACTGCGCAGACGCAAGCGACGTCACTTCCTCAAGCCCCACTCGCGGCATTATATTAGACCAGTGTTTCCAAATCCCAAGTCTGTCGAGAGAAGGCGGTGCCGTGTAAAAAATAGGGTTTTAGATTTTAAATTGCCTTAAATTTTCAAAAAAGCAGAGCTATATATAATATCCATTCTAATGTCGCAATAATTAGCGATGCACTGAAAAATCTGGCTGCCGAAATGTTAGTTCACCGCTCAGGATTTACTTTCATGTGGTGTGACGCTCTGCGTGTTATCCGCTCTATGCATGTGGGTATGATCCATAGACTGTATGCGTATTATCCAGCCTCGCTGTGGTGTGGGTGTGTGTGTCGTTATCCCGCTTATGCGTGTGTGTGCTACGCTAAGTTGTCAAGGCCCATGGAGTGCTCCGCTCATATAACGTTCATGCTCATCGGAACAGCAAAGTCCACTCAAAAATCAAGCTGACAGGAAACATCGATGTAGTACAGTATTGTTTCTGTTTGCAATAGCACCACTGTGCTGTAACAAGGTGTGGTAAATGGGCAACTCTGGTAACGCTGCCCTCTCATTCATTGATCTGCTAACAGCAATGCTTGCGTGTTCTTATAATAATAGCTTTCTAGGATTAAACTTTATTTGGATAATTGGTAAAAAAAATAAAAATCTCTTAAAAGCCCTACTGTGTGTTAGACCTACCCAAAAAACTAAAAAGCAATTTATTTCATTTTTAGGCCTATCGTGATTTTTATTTGTGCTATTATTAATTTCTTTATTTGTTCTTAATTTATTATTAACTGCTTAGCCTCCTTGTCATTTTTTATTCAATTCAAAGTTTTAAATCAAGCTATCTCATGCTACTGCAACAAAATTACCCAACTGTAAAATCAAAAATACACTGAGTGAGCAAAAATTTGTTTAATTACCATTATAACTATCTATCTCACAATGTTTACATATGAATAAAAGCCTACATTTAAAATCTGTCATATAAATTGGTCTCTTCATTAGAAAATAGCCTACTGATTGCCACCATTGATAGACACATTTATTTTAAAATATTAAAAATATCTGTATGACATTATATTATGCAGTTCTTCCCTGTTCTACCGAATATCTATACTTTTCAAATTATCATATCGAAAAGTTGTTAAACACACCCCTCCGACCGTTAGATTGTTATGAGTGAGAGACAGAGAGGAGGAGCACAAAAATAAAACCACGCCCTCAATTCAATATTCCGTTTCAGCTGCAAATACGTCACTACACTGAAATAAAGCCGGCAGCAACTTTGTTTCACGCGGACTTAAGTTCCTATGCTTTTCTTGTGATGTTCAATATGAATAAAGTTGTCAAACAAAGACCTATTTTATATTTATACACCTGTAGCAGACACTACGGAAAAGCCACTGATTCTACGGTATCAGTAATCCAGTACTCGCGAGACTCGTTGTCAGGGACAATGCTGTTGAACGAAGGAAGATTCGTCCATGCAGCTATTAAGCATGTGGGTGAAATATTCATATGGCATAATATTTGGACAAATTTTTTTATAGGGAGTCCACATTTTTTAAAAAAAAAAAAACGCTACTAGATAAATAAATGCGACAGGCTTAGAAGTTTTTGCATCTGAAATCTTCACATGCAATCTGTACTTCATTATACTGCAAATCTACAGTTTGTACTTCATTGTACTACGTTTTTACTGTTGTTGAATTTAATGAACTGCAGTTATATACTTCATTATACTTCAAATCTCCAGTTATACTACTTTGTACTGCAGTTATTTTTTGTAAGGGACATGCTAATGTTATCAGACAAACATACAGCAATAGCTACAATAAAGGAGAGGAGTGCAGCTGGAGAGAGAGAGATGAGGAGCCGCCAGACTGGTGAGAAACACGCTAATGCTAATTATAACAAGCACGCTAATAGACAAAGAAAAACAGCTACTACAGAAGAGAGGGGTGCAACTGGAGAGAGATGAGGAGACGAACAGCTTGTGGGAAACACAACCTTCTCACACAACAACAGACATGTTAATGCTAATGCTAACAGACAAAGAGTAACAGTTACTATAAAGGAGAGGAGTGAAGCTGGAGAGAGAGACTAGGAGCTGCCAGACTGGTAAGAGAAACACTAACCTCCTCACACGACAACAGACATGTTAATGCTAATGCTAACAAACATGCTAAAAGACAAAGAGTAACAGCTACTACAGAGGAGTGAAGTTGGAGAGAGAGATTAGGAGTTAGACTGGTGAGAGAAACACTAACCTCCTCACACAACAACAGGCAAATGCTAATGCTAACATACAGTAACAGCTATTATAGAGGAAGACAATGTTCTTTTACAAGAGATTCCCACTGAAACATTTCCTTGGATCAGTCTACTTGTAGTTTGCATCCTTATACCAATCACGTATCTTAATCCATTTGCCAAATTAAGTTAATGTCAATGGACACTTAAGTTAAACTATTTTGCATCATGCCTCAATAATTCTGGAAAATCAGTTTTATCTGGAGCAATAGAGGTAATTCAGTTCTGAAAAATACTAAAGTAATCTATAGTAAATACTATAGTGTTTTTGAACCATACTATAGTAAAGTAATTGAATTAATTTGTTGTGGTAATAGTACAACTATAGTAATATAAACAATTTACTTGTCCCAATACTGTACTAAGTTTTCTACAAATATAGGGTATATTATACTACAATACACTAGTTTTTACTACAGTAGACTGTATAAAGTATACTACAGTATTTATTAGTTTATCAGTTCACTATAGTTAATATTACAGTATGCTGTAGCATTCATTAACTAATTGTTGTAAATACTATAATATATACAGTATACTACAATTTACTATAGTTTATACATGGGAATAAATATATAATGAGAAAAAATTACTCTGTATAAATTTGTAATATCTTTTAATATCAAAATTGCTCATGTAATATTTTTTTGGGTCTGAACCGCGGTTCGTTTGTGTCTTCAAACCAGCAGCTGTTTACACCGTTGCTTAGTAATGACAGCGGAGGAGAAGGCGGCAAAATGCATAGTGCTGCTCTCCTCACTTTTATATTTTTGATTTTCAACACTGGGTTGTTTCCAAGCTTGGTAACATACAGTCCAAGTCACCTTTATTTATATAGCGCTTTAACAATACAGATTGTGTCAAAGAAACTTTACAGCATTAAATAGGAAAATAATGTCAATAATGCACAATCACAATAGTAAACATTAATTTTTCAGCTAAAGACAGTTCATCATTAAATTCAGTGATGTCAACATCCAGCTCAGTTCAGTTTAAATAGTTATCTGTGCAATCATATTTGCAATCAAGTCACGATTCGCGGGACAGAAGTGTCTCCCCTAAGCACGCGTATCTGCCGGGCGAATTATTTACTGCAAATGCTCTAAAGAACGCTGAAGGTGAGAAGGATTTAGATATACAGCTCTCTGCTTGAAGCGAGTCAGCCACACTCATCAGTAAATGAGAGAGTGAAACGCACACGCAAGCACACATTTTTATCAAATAACACGCCATTAATAATGACTCACTTCAGCGATTTGGTATGTTTGCGTTTATTTCAGCAGCAAACCGTACCAGAGTTCACTTAAACTGTACCCCAGACCACCCTTTTTAAGCGGACTCGGATACGGTTTTTCGGGTGTGCACCCAACTTCAGAAGACAGCGTTCACATCATCCAAACAAACCGAACTCTGAAGTCAATCGAACCTGGGTGCGCACCAAAAGTGCTAGTGTGAAAGCACCTTTACATACTACACCTTTAATCATTCAATTTAATTTCACAATTGTTGGAATATCTTCCACAAATCATGCATAAGTAATGTAACTATAAAGGCTTTTAGAAAATTCACATAGAGATGTCATTTTTTAGAAAACCTATCTAAATGACAGGTTTATGCAATGTATATGTTTATAGTCTTTAATGACATATTTTTTTGCATTCTCAGATTTGAAACATGCTGCTGATCAAAGTTAGATATCAGGACTCCAGGAAATTTATCAGACTTCAGGATGGATTCACTTTTGCAGACTTTGTTAATGAAGGTGTTTTTTTTTACTTCATTTGTTTGTTTGTTGTTTCTATTTCATACATAAAATGCTGTCTATTTTTAGTCCACAGTAGGTTTGGTCTACCACCTGAGACAAATCTACACATTTATGACGACACTGAAACTGAGATAGACGAGGACATTTTACAAGATGTGCTCAATGCGAGACCTGATACGTCGCTCATTATTGTTAGAAGAGAGAATGAAGGTAGAGTATGGCATTGGATTCCTGTTGTGTAACAAATAAATTGTTATTTATGTTGTAATAGGTTCTTGTGTTTCAGAAATGTTATCAGATGCAACAAGCAACTCTTGGACTGACATTTTGTCACTTAGTCATTCATCATATGAACTTGACCAAATGCCAGAACGACCTTACAAGAAATCTAAGAGACATGATGCAGCAGCTGAGGCAAAAGAGGTTACTTGTTCATTTAAATATAGTACATGTTTTATTTTTTTAAATACATTAAGTTAGTAAAATTTTGATGTATCATGTTTTTTTTTGAAGATGGTTCGTAGTGCCCTAAAGCAGACAAGTGGAGGAGATGCTGTCCTTGCTGAATACAGTTCCAAAAATACACTTTCAAGTGAAATGAGACGAGTCCTAGTCAACATTTTAGTTGGACATATGGTGGAAATGCATGGGTAAAACTGCTTTTTATTTGCTCTTAAATACTCATAGGCATGACAGCGTAATACAAAAGCTACAAAGTGAAGCTGGCATCACAATAGAGTTAGCTTCTGATAGGATGAAGCAAGCCACTCCCAGGCACACAGAAAATATGGCAAAGGGAAGAGGAGTTATAGTCGTACCCAAAGATGTTCCCTTTCGAGGGAACTCGTGTTGAGTTGTATGACAACACTTGTGGAACTAAATACCCACTATGCCATAATGACAAAATATCTAATGTTCTATGTGTTCTAATGTGAAGCTGCTTGGGCACAACTCGGGACATGAGCACCTGAGGCCTCGTAACTAGGATGTCCAGGCTAAAAAAATCTTATAGAAGTATGCGGGAAGGACCCACCTGCCACATCATAAATGTCTTAGAGGGATGCCCCTGAAAATAAAGCCTTAGATGATTTCATACCCTGTGTGGAATGCGCTCTGTCTTGAAGAGGCAAAGGCAGGTCGTGTTCCTCATAAGCCATAGAAATTGCCTCTACAATCCACTAATAGATTAGCTGGCCAGCCCTTCTTAGGGGACCCAAAACATATCTGCAACTCTTCAGTCTTTCTAGTAGAGGTCATCTAAACATTAACTTCAAGGGCCCTCACAAAATATATAATGTGTAGCATCTCTTGTTCCACCAACCCATGAGGAGGAGGATGAAAGGCCTGAAGGACCCTGGACCGGGTCACATTAGTGGGTACTTTAGATACATAACCCAGTCTCGGGTGAAGAATAACTTTCACCCTTCAACTCCAAGCAGGAGCAGGCAACTGACAGGGCCTATCTCCTATTCTGTTTATAAAAGTGATTGTCAACAAGAGTGTAATCTTAAAAGTGATGCACTTAGCATATGCAGCATCCACGGGCTTGAAGGGTGCCAGGGACAGGGACAAAGAACCACCACTTACCACCTGCCTTCCACACACCACTTGGTGTGTGGAAGGCAGGCCGCCATGTACACCTTAAGTGTGGATGGGGAAAACTGGCAGGAAAACTGTTTTGAAGGAACTCCAGCACTAAATCCA
>JADLZN010005126.1:0-28165 GCA_018155175.1 Sinocyclocheilus anophthalmus
ATAGAGTGGGTATATGAAGTAAGACCGGATAAAGTAATAATATGCTCAATGGCGGTTCTTACGAGTTTACAATCATGGCAATCAAATAGAAAAGACATTTTAACAGAAATCATGATTACACTATATAGTATTAATAACCCTTTGACGCGTACGATCACACCGGTGTGATCAGTCTTGGCTGGTCCTGAAGCGTACGATCGCACCGGTGTGATCGGTCTTGGCTGGTCCCTGGAGCGTACGATCGCACCGGTGTGATCAGCCTTGGCTGGTCCCTGGAGAGTACGATCACTCCGGTGTGATCAGTCTTGGCTGGTCCCTGAAGCGTACGATCACACCGGTGTGATCAGTCTTGGCTGGTCCCTGGAGCGTACGATCACACCGGTGTGATTAGAACTTTCAGTGCGTCACGTCATCAACTGTTGAATTTAAATCTGCTTTCGCGCTTTGGCCGGCGCGGAGCCAGATCGGACGCGCTGAGCGCTTGTCATATTATCACAAATATTAATTGTTTTCAACCATATACTGCTTATTTTAGGTTTCAGGCATTTAAATACACATAAGTACTAGCAAAACAATACATTTATAGTTTGTAAAATACACACCGATGTCTATGGAAGCGGCAATAATGATCCTTACAAATATAATCTGACGACATGTTTTATTGATATCATATACAGATTGTGTAGGTAACTATAAAGTTTACTCTGCTCTTCTCCCAGTTTATCGGAGACCTACTTTAACATGTTTCGGGAGGAGAGGATGAATTTGCGTGTTGTAAATCCCACAGCTCGGATTCAGCGCGAACTAACATGGCGGCGCCCATCACACGGTATAGATCAAATAACACGGTCGATATAAAAGTGTTTAAACTACCAAACAGATTTAACTGCACATATTTCAGAATTGTTCGGAATATCATATCGTTCATAATATAGGGCATGTGTGAATATTTGAAATAAAACAGGGAAAAAAAACGAAATAAAAGCGATCCATCTGCCATACAGATCTATTGTGGCTGCACTGTGTCACATGACAAGCATGACGCGTCGCCATGGAAACAGTAAGGTGATACATTTTAATATAACGGTCACCTAAAAAGAACTCACGCTGGGGGCTCAGCTAGAATATTTTAAACTCACGTGCGAAAGGGATAGGGATAATTACTCGGTTTATATGGGTACCTGCACATGTGGGAATTCAAGGTAATGAAGAGGATAGTGGGGGCAAAAGCATTTAGTCAGCCACCAATTGTGCAAGTTTCCCACTTAAAAAGATGAGAGAGGCTGTAATTTTCATGAATAGGATAATAACTATGGAGAGACCAAAATGACGGAAAAAAAATCCAGAAAATCACATTGTAAGTTTTTTTTAAAGAATTAATTGGTAAATTCCTCTTTAAAATAAGTATTTGGTCACCTACAAACAAGCAAGATTTCTGGCTCTCACAGACCTGTAACTTATTCTTTAAGAGGCTCCTCTGTCCTCCACTCGTTACCTGTATTAATGGCATTTGTTTGAACTCGTTATCAGTATAAAAGACATCTGTCTACAACCTCAAACAGTCACACTCCAAAACTCCACCATGGCCAAGACCAAAGAGCTGTCAAAGGACACCAGAAACAAAAATGTAGACCTGCACCAGGCTGGGAAGACTGAATCGGCAATAGGTAAGCAGCTTGGTGTGAAGCAATCAACTGTGGGAGCAATTATTAGAAAATGGAAGACATACAAGAACACTGATAATCTCCCTCGATCTGGGGATCCACGCAAGATCTCACCCCGTGGGGTCACAATGATCACAAGAACTGTGAGCAAAAATCCAGAACCACACGGGAGGGCCTAGTGAATGACCTGCAGAGAGCCGGGACCAAAGTAACAAAGGCTACCATAAGTAACACACTCTGCCGCCAGGGACTCAAATCCTGCAGCGCCAGACATGTCCCCTTGCTTAAGCCAGTACATGTCCAGGCACATCAGAAGTTTGCTAGAGAGCATTTGGATGAACCAGAAGAGGATTGGGAGAATGTCATAATATCAGATGAAACCAAAATAGAACTTTTAGGTAAAAACTCAACTTGTCGTGTTTGAAGGAGAAAGAATACTGAGTTGCATCCAAAGAACACCATACCTACTGTAAAGCATGGGGGTGGAAACATCATGCTTTGGGCTGTTTTTCTGCAAAGGGACCAGAACAACTGATCCGTATAAACGAAAGAATGAATGGAGCCATGTACCGTGAGATTTTGAGTGAAAACCTCCTACCATCAGCAAGGGCATTGAAGATGAAAATGTGGCTGGGTCTTTCAGCATGAAAATGATCCCAAACACACCGCCCGGGCAACGAGGAGTGGCTTCGTAAGAAGCATTTCACGGTCCTGGAGTGGCCTAGCCAGTCTCAACCCCATAGAAAATCTTTGGAAAAATCCGTGTTGCCCAGCGACAGCCACAAAACATTACTGCTCTAGAGGAGATCTGCATGGAGGAATGGGCCAAAATACCAGCAACAGTGTGTGAAGACTTACAGAAAACGTTTGACCTCTGTCATTGCCAAGAAAGGGTATATAAAGTATTGAGATGAAATTTTTTTATTGACCAAATACTTATTTTCCACCATAATTTGCAAATAAATTCTTTAAAAATCCTACAATGTGATTTTCTGGATTTTTTTCTCATTTTGTCTCTCATAGTTGAGGTATACCTATGATGAAAATTACAGCCCTCTCTCATCTTTTTAAGTGGGAGAACTTGCACAATTGGTGGCTGACTAAATACTTTTTTTCCCCACTGTAGATAAAATGGCTAAAAAATCCTTAAATATGGATGATCCAAGTATAAATATTGCACTCAGCAGAATAGAAGGGAAACAGTTCACATTAAATGCATGCGATATTGTATGGCAGATATACTGGGACTCATGTCAAACAGGTAGGCATTATCACAAAGTACAAAGGAGTATAAAGAGAAGAAAAATAATTCATAACATAAGTAGAAGGGAACTAGTCATTTTAACACATATACGAACAGGAAACTCAAATCTTAACCAAACACTATACATTATAGGGAAACATAATACTGGTCTATGTAATGTTTGTTTAACAGAGGAATCAGTGGAACACGTTATGATGGTATGTACAGCATATGAAAGAGAAAGGGATCGACTTAAAGATGAATTACAATCCTTAGGAGTTAAAGAATTGTCATTAAGTAGTATTCTGAATGATGGTCCAAACAGGAAAACAAATAAGTGCAATCATGAGATTTCTTAAGAATTGTGGAATAATGAACATAATTTAAGATTTAGGTGAGAAATGGTACATTCTCTTCACACTCCATCACAGTAGGTGGCGGTATGCACCTATGAAGTTGGTTCGCAACCCGCCATAAAACCAAAAGAAGAAGAAGAAGAAGCAGGGAGAGACGATGAAGAGTGCAGTGTATGAGTGTGTCGCACACAGAAATTAGTGCAGTGTTGTGATCGAGAAGCTCGTTCGATAAAGTTGCTTCAACGGAAGATTATCGAGGCTTAAGTCGAATAAAGGACGACAGCCCTAAGTGAAAGTGTGGACAGTGACCCGCCGTTCATAGCAGAAAATCGTTTTTTTCAGTTTTGTTCTTGTGGTATGTGTTGGCTGTTAGAATGATGCAGTAACATATTGTGAAGGCCACGGAAGCTGTGAGTAAGCTTAAAGTGAAAACCCTGCTTGATTTTTGTCATCAAGAGACTTGTTGCATGTCTTTTTGCTGCATTTTGCACTTCTCATGTTTTGATTGAAAAGCAGGGCCAAGATCTAACATTTCAACAGGACCATTCACGTGTAATTAAGTTTCCCGCACGTGTCAGAGCACGTGAGACCAAGATCGCTGTATAATGCAGTTAATGCAGAGACATCAACTTTTCCGCTGATTCAAGTTTGAAGATTGTGTTGCTACCCTGCCATCCAAGTGACATCTGAGGTTGATTCATCTCAATTTGATCATTTTTGAGACAGTTTATCTGTGGGATATTTTTACAAGACTGAGTGAATTTTTGAACTTACTTAAACTACGTGATCTTCAGTTTATTTCAACGCACCCTACGTCCAGTCAACGCACTCTTATATATCGTTCTACGAACTGGTATTCTTCTCATTTTTTCAGTTTTTTTAGTGACTGAACTGATAAACGGGGAACGGTGAGGAACTCGTGAATTGTGAGTAAACTTTTGGGAAATTTCATTTAAAGAGGGAGAAAAAGAATTACCTGATCCCCTTGTGGTTTTGAAGTTGACCATTTACACAAAAAAATAAGGGTCTATAAGGTTTATTTTAATGGATAGAGACAGAATTCTACAAAAAAATCCAGAAAAAACATTTATATAAAGGTTATAAATTTACTTGCATTTCAGTGAGTAAAATATGTATTTGATCCCCTACCAACCAGCAAGAATTCTGGCTCCCACAGATTGGTTACGTGCCCAAGTGGAACACAGATTAGTCCTGTCACTTTAATAAATTACTCCTAATGTCATCTTGTTACGAGTATAAAAGAAACCAGTCCATAGAATGTGTATCTTCCATTCAAACCTCTCCCACCACCATGAGCAAGACCAAAGAGCTGTCAAAGGACGTCAGAGACACGATTGTAGATCTGCACAAGGCTGGAATGGGATACAAGACCATCAGCAAGAAGCTTGGAGAGAAGGAGACAACTGTTGGTGCAATTATTCGGAAATGGAAGAAATACAAAATAACCATCAATCGCCCACTGTCTGGTGCTCCATGCAAGATCTCGCCTTATGAGGAAAGGATGGTCATGATAAAGGTGAGGGATCAACCCCAAACTACACAGGAGGAGCTTGTTAATAATCTTAAGGCAGTTGGGACCACA
The DNA here is from genome assembly GCA_018155175.1 of Sinocyclocheilus anophthalmus. Classification (NCBI taxonomy): domain Eukaryota; kingdom Metazoa; phylum Chordata; class Actinopteri; order Cypriniformes; family Cyprinidae; genus Sinocyclocheilus; species Sinocyclocheilus anophthalmus. Next base: position 4,867 of record JADLZN010005126.1, read on the forward strand.
GTAACCAAGCAAAACATTGGTAACACACTACACCACAATGGACTGAAATCCTGCAGCGCCAACAAGGTCCCCTTGCTCAAGAAGGCACATGTACAGACCCGTCTGAACATCTAAATGATTCAGAGAAGACTTGGGAGAAAGTGCTGTTGTCACATGAGAACAAAATTTAACTCTTTGGCATCAACTCGACTTGCTGTGTTTGGAGGGAAAGAAATGCTGACTATGACCCCAAGAAAACACCATCCCTACAGTCAAGCACGGACATGGAAACATTATGCTTTGGGGCTGTTATTCTGCTAAGGGTACAGGATGACTTCACAGCATTGAGGACGCTGGCGGGGCATGCACCGTAAAATTCTGTATGCGGACCTCGTTCGCTCCGCCAGAACACTGAAGATGTGTCAGGATGATGGGTTTCCCGATGACAATGACCCAAATACCGCCATGGCAACAAAAGTAGTGATCAAAGAAGCACTATAAGCTCAGGAGTGGCTAGCCAGTCCCCAGACCTAATTCTATAGAATAATCTGTGTTGGAGTGAGCTGTGAAACTTTATGAGTTGCCAAGAAACCTTAGGATTTAGACGAGAATCTTTAAGAGGAGTGGATACAAATCCCTACTGAGATGTGTGCAAACGGGTGAACCAACACAAGACACGTCCTTATATTGGCTTACCACAGAGTTCTCCACCAAGTTTGCTTGGGAGATCAAAATATATTTGACTCATGAAATGCAAATCAAATTATAACCTTGGGACGTGGGTTTTTTTTTGGAATCTTTGATGATAGTATCCTATCCATTAAATAACCATACCAAATTACAGACACTCATTCTTTGTACAGTGTGGCAACACTTACAAAATCAGTAGGTGAGGATCAAATAATTATTTTCCCACTGTAAGTGCTATTATGAGGTGAGATTTTCAAATGACATGTTGGAAGGTGATCATTTGAAAAGGGGAGAATTATTGATGGGGTTAACCCAAATTGACAAATTGCAAGTGACCTTCATTTAAGTTTTCATAAGGGATTTGTTATGGCACAAGTGAAAGTTTTTCCAATGTTGTGTTGACGGTGATTGTGGGGATTTGAAAACGAAAGAACAAAGAATGTAAATTCTATTATTATTTTCATTAATCGACTTACTCAAAAAAGAAGAAATCTTATTATAAGAAAAAGAATATAAAAGAATAAATTCGTTTAATCTTTTTGCACTTATCTTCAGTGTAACTCTGTTAAGACGCGTCAGGGAGTGGGGAGCCTCACTTACTTTATTAGATCTGGGGGGGGGAGCATATCACTATGCTCTCTCATGTAGCAATTCTCAACTGCAGGAAGCCACGGGTAACATTATCATCCATGAAGCCTACCCTTGTCAAATCAGTAGTGTTCCAACCAAATAAGGTTAAAAACCACATACACCGTTAGATGTGTACGAGGATAAAACGTTTGTGGAGCGGGCGGGGCACAAGGTACTTCTGTCCGTCCAAATTCCAGGGTAGCCGTATCCATTTCCCCTACAGAACGGGCTAAAATACCCCGTACAAAAGTGTGTCAGAACAGGATCGAATTAGGCACATTTAAGTTGTCATCTACGTAGACACATTTAAGTAGACCTTCTGGAAAGACTTAATCGTTTTTAGCGCCGAGAGCCAGCTAGAGTGGCAGAAAAGGTTCTGAAAGAGCAAATTGTGCTAGGCCTAAAAGATGACTTCTTACATCGAGAGATGAAGCGCAGAATTAAGGCTGAGGCAGATTTGAGTTTCGTGAAGTTGATGCAAGCGGCAATTACCAGGTCAGAAGCAAGTCCGAGAGGGTACTTGCTAGAGTTGAGAAGGAAGCGGGACATCAAGGACCTGATGGAAGGATTGGGTATGTTAAGATTGCTGGAAGACAAGCTGTCACTATTCCTCCCCACTCTGAGAAGGTACTTGAGGGCCGCTGTGGAGTGTCACCTAGGGTGAAGAATAATGTGCTAGTAGAACCTGCAGCTGGCACAAGTTTGCTGAAAGGACTCTTATTGGCTCATGTTCTTGCTAAAACAGACTGTGGAAAGGTCCCTGTGCGTATGCTGAACTTGAGTGGAAAGACCGTTAGAATTGCGCACCGATCTAGAGTGGCTTCTGTTTTTAAGCCAAAAGAGGTGGTCACAAAGGATGTTCTTGAATTGGAGGAAGATGATGGTGTACTTCATGTCAAAAAATTAAAGGAAGACAAGGTTCAGGCTGATAAGAACTTGCTCATGCAGCCACCAGTTCCAGTTGAAGTAAACTATGAAGGTCTCACACCAGCACAATATGAAAGGCTCGCCGAGTTGTTGTCAAAACACAGAGATGTCTTCTCCAGAAATAACCAAGAATATGGTTACACCATGGCTGTGGTGCATGATATCCCTACTGGCGAAGCACCACCTATAAAACAGCATCATCGTAGAGTACCACCACAGATATTTCAAGAAGTCAAAAGGCATGTCCAGAACCTGGTGTCCCAGGGAATCCTCAAAGAGAGCAGTAGCCCCTGGACATCACCCGCAGTTATTGTAATGAAGAAAGATGGCAGTGTGCGTTTCTGCTGCGATTATCGAAAATTGAACCAAGTGATGTATAAGGACACATATCTGCTTCCACGGGTGGACGAGTCCTTGCACGCGTTGGGCAATGCCAAACTGTTCTCTACACTGGATTTGACTGCTGGGTATTTCCAGGAGGCTGTGAGGGAGAAAGATAGGGAGAAGACAGCCGTCACCACCACATTTGGGCTGTTTGAGTGGACCAGGATGCCGTTCGGGTTGTGCAAAGCTCCAGCCACCTTTCAACCCCTAATGGGTGTGGTGCTGGGTAACTTGGCCTTTGGCGTTCTTCTGGTCTATCTGGATGATGTCATTATCTTCTCCAGAGATTTTGAAAGCCACTATGAGAGGTTAGAACTTGTCTTTAACCAGCTAAGACAACGTGGTCTGAAGTTAAAGCCAAGCAAGTACTTCCTTCTAAGGCTTTAAGTAAAGTTTTTAGGGCACCGGATCTCCGCAGAAGGCATAAAAGTGGATGACGAGAAAGTTAAAGCTTTGGACACATGGCCAGTTCCCAGAAATGTGAGAGAAGTCAGGCAAGTGCTTGGTTTTCTGAGCTATTACCGAAGATTTGTCCCAAGGTTCACTCAAATAGCCAAACCACTACATGCACTGGTAAGTGGAGGAAAGAGAAGCAAGACCCCAGTAGCATTCACTTGGAGCCAAGACTGCCAGACCGCATTGGACGAGTTGAAAGGGTGTTTAATGTCCCCACCAATTCTGGCATATCCCGACTTCAGTGAGCCTTTTAGACTTACCACTGATGGAAGTCGTCACGGACTGGGAGCGGTCCTCAGCCAGAAGCAGGAGGGGATTGAGCGTGTTGTGGTGTACGCAAGCAGAGGACTAAGAGGTTCAGAGAAGAATGACAAAAATTATAGTGCATTCAAGTTGGAGCTGCTTGCATTAAAGTGGGCGATCACAGAAACATTTTGAGAATACCTAATGTATTCAAAATTCACTCTGATTACTGACCATAACCCACTACGGTACCTCTACTCAGCTAATCTTGGCGCAGTTGAACAGCGCTGGGTAGCGCAGCTGGCCGAGTACGACTTTGAAGTATGCTATAAACCTGGCCGACACAACACGAATGCAGACGCCCTGTCAAGGATCCCCTCAAGGGAGGAACCGGAGGAGGACGATGATGGAAAGGATTTCATCCGGCTAGAAGCTGACGAGGTGAGAGCATGCTTGTGGCCAGGCAGGGAGGATTGAACACAGGGAAACTAAAGGTAAAGCTGCGGTTTGCAAGCATCACTAAGAGGAGACATAAATGGGTTATGCTGGAGCGAAAGCGAAAAGCAGCGAAGAACGATTCACGTGGATCGACCCATTTATAAAAAGCAGTATCTGAGGGCGAGAGCACCCACAACCCCATAGCGATTAAATAATTTTACTAAATATTTATTTATAAAGTTTTTCTATGAAGTAAAAATGCATATAATGTAGTTAATACATGTAAAAGTTAACACGTAAAAGTTAATACATTTTAAATTGTTATTATAAGTAAATTAATAAATCAAAACAAACTTAATGTCTCCTTCAATCTCATTTGCATAAGAATTGTCACATGATGAATCTGCATTTTGGTGGATAATAGACTTAACAGTAATGCTTGCCTGTTGTGTGGAATAAAACGATGTTCCGCGTTTTTAACAACATACATGAACTGCAGAGAAATCTGGAGATAACAAAAAACTCAGATGAAGATATTAATGCCGTGCTTGATGATTCCGAACCCGGACCACAGGACGCAGCCGGTTTAGCGGCACACTACTTTTATGTCGACCATTTACATCCAAATGTTATTTAATTTACACAGAACACAACCTATAAATAGACTTTAGAATATAAACTGTTTATCATCTATTCAGTAAGACTAAATAAAAAGTGTGCGCCTCATTGTGCATTAACTAGAATCAAGCCCAACAAATGTCTGTTTTAAAAACAGTGGATGAGTAATTCACTCCTTGTTTTGCTTAATAAAAGCCTCCTTTGAGTTCGTTTTGACAGACATGTTTATTGTGCCTTAATTTTAATGTGTTTATTGCTAAGTTTAGTGTGGCAAAATAGAAGCACAGCCGTAATTCGCGTGCAGTGTATCTGGTTGCCATGACAACCTCACGCACTTGCTGCTCTATGTGAATGTGAATATGTAGATTTACTATAGCAAAACTAAAAGGTGTTAAAGCTACATGACCAAATCACCGGTTTCGGTGGCCCCCCCCCCCCCACCCCCCGCCCCCCCCCCCCCCCCCCCCCCCCCCCTCCCCCCCCCCCCCCCCCCCCCCCCCCCCACCCCCCCCCCCCCCGCCCCCCCCCCCCCCCCCCCCCCGCACCCCCCCCACCCCCCACCCCCCCCCCCCCCCCCCCCCCCCCCCCCCCCCCCCCCCCCCCCCCCCCCCCCCCCCCAACCCAACCCAACCCCAACCCCCCCCCCCCCCCCACCCCAACCCAACCCCCCCCCCCCCCCCCCCCCCCCCCCCCCCCCCCCCCCCCCCCCCCCCCCCCCCACCACCCCCCCCCCCACCCAAGCTCAAACGTCAGCTTAGGCCCCTATGCTTAATTCAGATGTATTAATTTAGATTAGTGATAGTTTTATAATGTGATAAAGTCTGGCCACCACCTTTTTAGCTTCTCAGGTTTGTTCTTTTGTATTTCATGTTTTTATGTAGATGTTCTTATGTATTTGCTGAAAATAAACACTCTTAAACTTTCTCTTTGTGCTGATTATGGCTGTCTCTTTATGTCAGAGTAATTTCCAGATAGATTTTTTTTTTTACTCATATGATGGGACACAGTTGTCTCTGTGCAGTGTGGTTATAAGCTTGTTGGTTTCACAGGATGTACTTGAGAGATGAGGAAGTATTAAGTGTGGGGGGTATTAAAATACTTTAAACATAATAGGGCTGGGTTTTGACACAAATTTCACGATCCAATTCGATTCTCATTTACAAGCTTGCGATTCGATTCAATTACCGATTCGATTCAATGTTGATTATTTTGGATACATATCATGTACAGTACATGCCACATTTTCTCAAGAAAAAAAATATCTCAACTAATGCTGTAAAATATACAAGAGAGTCAGTTGGTACTACATTACTATAATATGGAGTGTATCAAACATAAATTAAACATTGAAGAACAGTAAATTTTATAATGAATATGTTATATGGTGCATTTATTTAGCAAAATGCCCCTCTCTACAGGTTATTTTTCTATCTGACTAGGAATAGATCTGACCATCCCCCAGCACTGTGGAGAATCAACACCTGGCAGACGATCTGAACGAGTTCTACTGCAGGTTTGAAAAAACACCCCCCACCCGCCTGAACACCTCTCTACACAACCATCACACTTCCAACAACCCCCTCTCCACAACACGCCGGGTCTTACAGAAGCAGAAAAGGAAAAAAGGGACCAGGCCCAGCGTGTTTGTGTTCAGCCTGTCTGAATCCTGTGCTGACCAGCTTGGCCACCAGCATCTTCACACAGATCTTCAACAGGTCACTGGAGCTGTGCAAAGTCTCTTCATGCTTCAAACGCTCCACCATCATCCCCGTCCCACAGAAACCCAAAATTACTGGACTTAATGACTACAGACCTGTGGCTCTAAGTCTGTGGTCATGAAGTCTTTTGAAAAACTGGTGCTGGCCCACCTGAAGGACATTATTGGACCCTTGCTGGATCCTCTTCAGTGTGCCTACAGAGCAAACAGGTCTGTGGACGAGGCAGTAAACATGGGACTGCATTATGTTCTGAAAACATCTAGACAGACCAGGGACTTATGTGAGGATCCTGTTGTGGACTTCAGCTCGGCCTTTAACAACATCATCCCAAACCTCCTCCTGCCCAAAAACTATCTCAGCTCTCCGTGCCCACATCCGTCTTTCAGTGGATCACCAGCTTCCTGACAGAAAGGCAGCAACTAGTGAGGCTGGGAAAACTCACATCCAGCACCCGTACGATCAGCACTGTGCTCCTCAGGGTTGTGTTCTCTCTCCACTGCTCTTATCCCTCTACACCAACGACTGCACATCTAAAGAACCCTCTGTCAAGCTCCTGAAGTTGCAGACGACACCACACTCATCGGCATCATTCAGGACGGTGACGAGTCTGCTAACAGACAGGAGGTCGAGCAGCTGGCTATCTGGTGCAGTCTCAACAACCTGGAGATCAACACGCTCAAAACAGTGGCGATGATCGTGGACTTCAGGAGAAAACACCCTGCACTCCCCCCACTCACCATCAAGGACAGCACTGAGGCTGCATTATATACATTCTGGTTTCTGGGCACCACCATCTCTCAAGACCTGAAGTGGGACACTCACATAGACCCCATTGTTAAAAAGGCCCAGCAGAGGTTGTACTTCCTTCGCCAGCTGAGGAAGTTCAACCTGCCACAGGAGCTGCTGAAACAGTTCTACTCCGCCATTATTGAATCTGTCCTCTGCACTTCAATAACTGTCTGGTTCAAATCTGACCTCAGAAGACTACAGAAGGTAGTCCGGACTGCTGAGCGAATCATTGGTACGACCCTCCCTTCTCTCCAAGAACTGTACTTATCAAGAGTGAGCAAAAGGGCTGACAAAATCACTCTGGACCCCTCACATCAAGCACACTCCCTCTTTGAACTGTTGCAATCTGGTCGACGCTACAGAGCACTGAACACCAGAACGACCAGACACAGGAACAGTTTCTTCCCTCAGGCCATCCATCTCATGAACACTTGACAATAACTGTGGAACACACACTATTTATTCACTCATACACTTATTTATCTAACACTCATACTCAGCCTACAACTCAAATTTGCACATAATATACAGTACTTGTACATACAAAAAAAAACTGTCTATTGTAATATACATGCACACACAACTGTCAATTTATATATTTTTATTACTTATTTACTTGTTCTATTTTTTTATATTTTATTTTCTGTGTTTTTTTGTTCTGTCACTGTCTTTCTGTTACACTGTGGAGCTTCTGTCTTGAAAACAAATTCCTCGTATGTGTAACATACCTGGCAATAACAGCTCATTCTGATTCTGATTCTGCTTTGAATTATGTAGAAGCAATACATGCGTCTTTAGCACGCTGAACCAAGGATTGAGCGATTACATTGAGACAGGATACAGATTGGTAAGTGTACTCTTCTTGTAACTACCTTGGAATGTAGGGGATGTTTTTTTGTTGCTCTGAAAAATGTTATTAATGTTGAGGAGATGATCAGTTCACGTGCGCCCAATGCTGCCGCGTCTGTTGAACTGATGCGCTACAGCGATCTGTCATTCCACATTAAACAGCGCCAAAACGGCATTTATTACTGCAATACAATGGACAGAATTTTGAAATCTGAGACTTTTTTTCATATTAAAAGTACCAAAGCACAATGCATTATTCTTGGGAGTCTTGGGATAAGAATCGATATCGTTTCGTAAAAACGAGAATCGATTAAAATCGAGATATCGATATTTTTTACCCAGCCCTAAAAATAATATATTAAGCTAATCTGAAGGTGCTACGATTGATCGGCTACCGATCATTATCAGCCGATAATCAAGTTGAGATGATTGATCGGCAGTCTCTAAAAACGGGATCTCCCAAAACGATCTCAAGATGATGGACACGGCGTGAGCGGTTTTGGACACGACATGAGGTGAGTAATAATGACGGAATTTTTAAATTTTGGTGAAACCAACCTTTAAGAAGACCAAAAAGAGTTGTTTTTTGGGTGAATAACTGTCTGTCTGTTCTTCTGGCTATTTGATGATAAATTGGACTATGCATTTTCATTCATGATTTCAACTTTTTCTGTGCTTGCACAATAATCTTTTAATTTAAATTTTTTTAAAAAGTTTTATAATACAAAATCCTTTAGGTTATTATTCATCCTTTCTAGTTTCTCTGTATATTTGTAATGTTTTATTCAAATCAGTGTTGTAAAAACGCCTATTTGTGTAGCGAATCAGTTCAAAGGGGAAATATGAATAATCAATCATAACTAGTTATAATCAATTATAAATATTTAGATCCGCTGTAAGTATTTAATTGGACATCTCAGCTGTCAACGGTTGTCCAATTAGTAAGAACGTACTTTCCTGGTGTAGCAAATATCTGCATGATTAGGGACTCCAGTTATGAGCAAACAATGAACAGCCTCAAGTGTGATACAAGTAAGACTTTAAACTTACTTAACACTTAAACTAGTCTAACATACACAATCACACACCCACGCATACAGTTGGCATAGGAAAAATGTTAAAGCTTAAGCAGTAAAGATAAAAGAAATAAAGCATGAAGTTATGGTAAAATGTGATATTCAGCAGATCTACAGCCTGAAGGAAACATCAGTTTCTTAGTTCAAACACACCTTTGAAAAAAGGTGCAAATGATACCTAATGTATCAGTTAATAAGACTAAATTTTACTAAGAGACTTGCACGTCTCGCCTGTTTGAAAGAGAGTCCTGATGCAATCTGAATGCTCAAGTTGATCTTTGCTGAAGTTGGTTGATGAAAAAGAACCAGTTTGAGTCAGAGGATCTTGAAGTGGAAAGACTAGGCCGAAGCCTGGCACAAGCTTAGGTTGGGTTCTTGAGAACTCTTAGCTCTGCTTCTTGGAGTTTCTGCATCTGAAAACTTCTTCTGAATAACTGATCTTGTGATCTTTTATTCACAGCATGGTATTTTGCATATGGAGTTGGATTGGATGTTGATGAAGAAACTATTAAAGATTCTGGTAACACTAATATCTTCCATAGGTGTCAACATATAATATAAATGAGCATTTAGATCATGAAAGATACCAAACATGGCATACCTGTGATCTCTGTTAACAATAGTATGCAATTCTAAAATATTGATTTAAAAGCTTATGTATTAATACAAACACCAAACACAATCAGAGGAAATATCATGAGATGAGAAAATTGGGTACATGTTCATACCTAGTGGTTATATCAAAAGGTTAAAGGATTTGGATGGACTGTATAGTACAAGGGTACATTTGTCTGTTCCACAATGAATTTAGAGTTGAAAACCAATTGTTTTGGTTTCTTTGGGTTTACCTAATTACTTAGCTATCAACTCACCAAGTTTCAAATGTAAATTAGTATTTCTCACTTTTACCTAAGTACAAACATTTTCATTGATATATCATGTAACTAATTTGATTTCTGTTTATTTGTATGTTGTCCATTTCAGTTGAAACAAAGATTGTTTTTGGACAATTTAATCTCTGAATTTGGTGACTCTGAATATTTTGCTTATACTCTTACTGATGAAGGGGGGTGTTAAAACCAGCAATTGTTGATTTTATTATAATGCAATTTATTTTAATGTTTCCAAAAACAGTGTAAGAGCTTTTCAGATCATCTTTTGTTCTCACCTTGACATCTTTTTTAAGTACATCGATTTAAAGGCTTTTTGCCAGAGACAAATTCAATCTGACCACATCAAACCTCTGACCAATGACAAATGCCATGTATACTTTGCTGTTTGTTGTGCTATATGTGTTAAAAAGGACATCACAATATGCTCTTTTGAAATCACAGGATTCTTGCTGCATAAGTTCACATCCTGTGTCCTGCCTCAGAAAGAGGAACAAGCAGATTCTATCATGTTCAGTGCCTGTTCTTGTGGAGGTCTGAAGTATTCAATGGGCGTTTTACATATCTATGAAGGATGCAACGCCATTCGATGAAGTTCTCTCACACAGCTGAAAGGAGAACAAAGACTGACCAGCTGCAACTTCAACAAGTCTGGACCAGAAGACTGATGATGACAGTCTCAACAAGTCTCTCTCTACCTCTGGAGGTGGAATATCAGGAGAAAAACACCTACAGCTGTGTGCTCAACAATCCCATCAGCAACCAGACCAAACCTCTGTCGGCCATGTCCAGGTATGTCAGTGAAGATATTAATGGCTCTGTTGTTTTTTGTTTTTTAAAAATTATTTTATTGTGAAATGTTCAACTAAAAGTATAGAGTAAGTGTAAAAGTTGCTATGTTTCTCTGTTGCAGACCCTACATCACTATTATATCTTTTAAGCACTGATTCCAGTTGTTCTGGCAGTTTAGAATATTTATTTACTGGATTTAGAAGAAAGAAATATGAGGGTGTAAGTATAAGCTAGTGCTTATTTATAGAAACGGTGGAATCTTTTTTTAATGGATAAACTCTAGTTCTTAGTTTATTTTCTCACGGTCCGTGTACATCCGATCATTCATTTTTCTACCCCTGAACGAAAAATGAAAAAGGAGCCATTTTCTGATTTTTCTTAAATCAAAAAAAGAATGATTGGATGATGGACCATAAACAATATTACCACAGTAACTTCACATTCAAAATGGCAGAATGAGAGAGGGTCCGTCTGTTTACTGTCTTTTGTGGGTTTTCTTGCAGGAAGCCATTCTAAGTGTTGTAACATGAATTGAGAATCCAGAAGTCGATTAGTTTGAAAATTGTTTTAACATATTGAAATCTATATGTTTTAAACTGGGGATATGCAATAACCACAAGACACTTCTGCAATTCTGAATCATCTAGTTAGTCTACTTAAAAAGTCGATTCAGCACAACAGGATCATAATAACTACTTCCTGCAATGCCAAGCTAATATATCTTGTCTGAACTTGTATTTTATTCATTCTGATGAAATACTGTTCAGAAACTAGGTCAACCATCTGGCTCCAGTCTGTTTGTACACAGGTTTAATATAAAATTTTGCTTATTTCCCAAGGTATGGCTTAAAGGTTCAGTGTCATCAGTATTTCAGCAATTTTTTTGTTTATATTTCAGCACTATTTTTGCACTTTTCCCTCACAATGCTAGGTATTAGTTATCACATGCTCAAATATTCCAGTTGGTGGCAGCAAAGCTTAGACGAAACGCCATGTATATTTTCAATTTCAGCAACAATAAAGGTATTTTCTAAAATTGTATATTTCAAATGTTTTGTATTTACAGAATTGTTAATATGTTTGAGTTGAGAATAGCCTAATGAACCTGATCAATGAACCTGCTTGGTTTTTTTGTTTGTTTGGGTAATGTGGGATGGCTAGTTTTCTGATACTAAGCTCTTAATATTCACACCCAAAACAGGATTAAAGGTGGGGTAAGCAATTTTTCAAAAACGCTTTAGAAAACTGATTCGAGCCGAGTAGCAAAACAAATTTGTAGCCAATCAGCAGTAAGGGGTGTTTCTACTCATGATGTGGAGGAGAGAGCTTTTCAGTGCACAGGACGGACATTAGCCTAGCCGAGCGACAGAAAGATAGAGATGGCGGATAAAAAAAACTAAAGAAGGCTTAAGGCAAGAAGTAGGCAAGAAGTAGGACCCGTGTAAATATCGGATCAGCTTTCAAGCGCTGGAGAGAACTCAAGGTGCGGAAACGGCGGTAAAGTTTGTTTGATATTCATTAGACATTCATGTTTTTTTTTGCAAATTAAACTCTTTGCGGCTGTTATGTTTTGAACCCAAACTAACCTGCGATCAGACGTCGAGGTTGCTTTGTTTCTTCTGGATAGTACTACACAATGTGTCTGCGCCGCAACAGCTAAAGTCTGTCTAGTGCACTGAACGCGACAAAGCGACCGTTGAAAATCATTTGAAATTTGTGCCAATACGTCATGAATAGAACACAGCAGCAGTTTTCTTTCGGGGATTTGTCGTGTCGTGCCGCGCCGCATCTAGTGTAGACCATAGATATGTATATGTATCTATGATGTAGACAGCATCACTGATTATAATGAGTTCCATAGTATTTTGTCGCGCCATTCGCGTCCGGTGTAGGCACGGTGTAACATTGGTTTTGCTTTGTTTCACAGAACTAATCGTTGCCTGGGTTGCGTACGTATGTGTGTGGCGGAGCTATCAAAATAGGGGCGAGACCCTTTTGGGGTAGGGGCGTGTTTGTTTTGGTGATTTCAAATGTCAACATTGGCTACCAGAAATCACATACCCCACCTTTAAGCATTAGCCAACAAGGAAGTAAACAGGATTATGCTGCACTTTAAGAGTACAAATATCAAGCTTACAATAGTGTAGGCTATGTTGGATGATTAAGGCTGCAGATAACCATATACTGATTCAGTAGGCCTATAACAGCATGATAGTAAATGTAACATTGCATACAAGCTATTACTGAGTACATTTTAGACCAAAGTAGACCATCTTCTACATTAAAAAAATAAAAATTCTGGGCATGTAGTTTGTGTGTTTTTTCCTTTGCCCAGTAATAGTTATTTAGCATCAAGCATTTCTTCTAGCTCCACCTCTAGTGGAGTAAATCTAATCTTGTTGAAATGGGAAATATGGTTATAATATCTGAGCAATACAAATATTAGCTGTCTATGTGTTTTTTCATAATTTTAAAGATTGTAGGTGTAATCATGTTTGTGTTTGGGAAAATTTATTAATTTCATAATAAATAAAATGTCTGTTTTAAATTCACTTTATTTCTCCCCGCTTAAGTTATGTTTTATAGATTTTATTTTGTAGATTTCTGTGTGATTTCTGTCTTTCTCGCCACTGTAAAATAATATTTAGCGACCAGAAGGTGGCAGAAACGATTTAACGTAGGTAGGCTATGTAATTTTTTAACTTACATCACTGCAGGCTTCTGTAATAAGATGCATTTTGCGTTTGACGCCGGCGGGAAAATAAAGAGCGTTTTTTTCCGCGGGTTTCAAGATGAGGACAGTCCTTTAGGTCTACTTACTACTCGCAAAAAAGTAAAATATCATGCTAAACTCTTTATTATGACACAGGGTGTACACATAAATATTGTCTATATCACATATATTTATCTTACGATTCACCTATTTTGTAAAATGGTTTGCCCTGGCAAATAACTCCTCAGTAACGGGTTGTGAGCGTTTCTCGATGATAAGGGTTTGTTAAGGGCAAGTGAGAAACGTAAAATGCAAGGGTTTTGTAAGCAAAGACGCCTCTAGGGGTCAGAGCAAAGTAAACAAAATACTTTGTGGACCTTTAAGGTTAATAGCTTTTTGTTGCATTTATCCATTGTTGTATGCATTTTACAGAAAACTGCATAGCCTAGTTAGTTATTTAAAGAACCTAGAATATAGAAATGATTACAATATATTAGCTAACTATTCCTGTTATTTTATGTTTCTTGTGAACATTATGGCATGCGTCAGAACCCCAAGGCTCAATTTCTGCTTTCTGTAATGTCAGAAAGCAACTGCATTTGTTTTCCATGGAAATCCCCAAGCTCCCTCTTCCCTTGTGTGAGATAAACACTGCACAGAAGACTGGGAGTGAGGGGGAGGGTACAGAAAGAAAGAAAAAAGATCCTTTTGCTGATCCTTTTCCTGGTGTCAGTCTTTGCTCGAAATTGTCACTGTGTGTTTAACCATACTGTATTGTTCACACTGTTGTAGGTTAGGTGTGTTTTCTTTGAACAGAGAACTAGTGTCAATATCTGTAGAGGAAAGGACAAACATGGTAGACTGTACTTCATTGTCACAGGAAGCTGGGTCTTTTTAAAGAACTCTGACACTTCACATGGTCTGCCTGTAGACCTCTGACACAGGATGCGGTTTGGTAAGTGAAACAGTGACAGACCAAGATAAAAATACGAAACTTGTATTGATGCATGGTTACAGGTCTGCAGCTTATCTTGTACCTCACACGTTTTCCTCGTTTTCTGTTTCATTTTTGATTCAGTATTATGAGTCTTATCTCTAATAGACAAAACCGTTGTAAAACAAGGAAGTGCGCCATCTGAAAGGAAAAAGTAGTAGTCTTAAAATGAGGAACTGATATATAAGTTCTAAGCAAAATCTGAACTCTAAAGCCCACTTCCATTACATAACCAGCTGCTTGCCTTACATAATGGTGTATCTTGGTAAACCACACTGGTGCTGAACACTGGAAAGATCAGGGAATCCCAATTTTTTTTTCCTACCTTCAAGTCCCTCAAACTAAACTCTACCAATTGTAAACATGTAAATCAGACCACACTTATAGGAGACAGATCAAGTTACAGTATAAACACTGCGCTCCTCCCTTAGACTGCCATTAACCAGGCCAACATCCTCTGAGTGTAAAGGATCCTTTTGGTTACTGAGGAGGTTTATTATTAGAAATAGGAAATGAGTGTTTAAGCACTGGTGGACACTGATGGTCTGTTGTCCATGACACACAGAATCCAAAATCCCCACTGTCCTTTGTGTTTTGTGTGATGCTGATATATCACACTATATGCAAACAAAAGCCAGTTGGTGCACGTATCAGATATCATCGGCCATCTGGGAGTGGTAACTTGGCAACCGACCTGGCAACCGACTCGACCAATAAGGTAATTAAAACACTGAAGCCCTTTCACTTTACTGTCTCTTTGGAGATACAAGCAGGTTTGGTCAGTCTGAATCATAATCATGACCACAAAACATGG
Organism: Sinocyclocheilus anophthalmus; assembly: GCA_018155175.1. Classification (NCBI taxonomy): domain Eukaryota; kingdom Metazoa; phylum Chordata; class Actinopteri; order Cypriniformes; family Cyprinidae; genus Sinocyclocheilus; species Sinocyclocheilus anophthalmus. The sequence goes on from JADLZN010005126.1 coordinate 19,867, forward strand.
GATGAAAGAATACACTGGACATTTTATAAGACAAAAGATCAAATCCTATCAACAGCTGATCAGTCAATTGGAGTTCAGTACATAAATAGGATATTGCTCAGCGTAAATCTAATGGGACCGCGGGAAAGAGTGCTATCTCTCTGATCTACAGGAAATGGTGGCCTACCAGAACCCAACGTGTGAAAAGAGTGTGAAGTGAGGGTTTTATGAAATTAAGTTTTAGTTCAGTCTGTGACAGCTATTAGCAATTTGTCTGTAAAAGGAATGTACATAATTCTATAAACGCAGTAATTACAGGGACAATAATTCGGGACTTTATGTCCAAACTGGTTCTAAAACACTCTGTTGGGGAAACATGTTTATAGTACACAGCTCTGCTATCTTTAAACTACGTCTTTTAAACTGCCCAAACTGCTTTCCCTGATATCAGGGGTAGCAATGGAAACATTTCCCTCAGTAGTTTTGGAAACACAGATGTGGGATGATATTAAACTCCAACTTCAATCTGTTTCTTGTGGCACCATAATGTCATGTCAGGTAATCAAATAGACACTCACTGAATATAATGCTTATTTTATGGTAAAAAAGTGACATTTGTGAACATAGTGATATACTGTTCTTTCAACTAACCATCAAACTACAATCTGTGCTCTACGTGACAGAACTGAGCAGTTTGTTACAAATGCTATTAAAAATCTGGTAAATAAATGTAGGCCTATTTGAATGGCTTAATTTTCATTTTAATATACTATCTACACCATAGGCGTAGTTTAGGGGGTGCTGGGATCCCCCCATCCAAACCCATTGTCCATGAATTGGACAGGCGATTTTCACATGAAGCGTTGGCCTCGAGTGTGGCGTGTGACGCAGTATTCAGTTGTGAGAAAAATGGCATCAGTCCTCTACTAAGCATGTACGATTCACACTCAGCTGAAATGGATCTTGTGAAATGTGCGTTCGCATCGCCGATCACTCTTGAGAAACTTAAAGATGAAGTAGGCTACGGAAGGACAAATATCCAAACTTTTTTCAGACTACTGCAGCTTGCACTCATGCTGCCCATTGGTTCGGCTTAGCGCCCTGCACGGGCGACAATTTAGGCCCATAGCCCGGCCCGTGTCCAACAGCTTATCAGAATTACCGGCCCGAGCCCGTCTTTTTTCCCCCTCCTACCAAAACAGCTTATACTACTGTTTCAGCTATTAAAATGGTTCAGTTTTGTATGTAATGGCAAAGTGATTATATTTAGTTTAGTTTTTTTGTTTTAAATTAACGACCAAGCGGCCAGCGGCAGACAGTGAGTTGATCATAGCCTTTGTTTGATCAATTTAGCCTTCTCAAAATCACCATGACTTAACTAAAATAAAATATATAAATATAAAACAGTTCAAGTATATAACAATGTTTAAATGTTAAACCTAGATAAATGTGCGCTGTATCCAATAGTTTGTGCGGCGAGTGGAAGCTAAAGCGCGCTTTGCAGGACATGGAGGCGCCAGCGCTCTAAAGGTAAGACCTCGAGGAATACTCAGTCGTACTTTGTGTGCACCTCACACTATCAACAAAACGCTGTCTTTATAAAAAGAAAGAAAAAAAAATTTCCTCACTAATTGATGGATGTCTAAAATAAAAAAAAATATGGAGAAGCCTAAAACAGGCCCGAGGCACAGCCCGTGTCTGAACTATGACGTGAAATTGGCCCGATGCCCGGCCCGAGGGGCGTAAAAAAGTCAGGGCCCACCGGGCCCGGGCTGAAATGCAGGGCTCTAGTTCGGCTACATCAGAAATAAGTTTCTCAGTTATGAGGAGAATAAGAAACTGGCTCTGATCTGACAGACGTTTTGAACTGAAAATTATCTGAAGAGATGAAAGAAAAAATATGGTCACTTACGCAATTCTGAAAAATTACTCTTTGTACATCAGTTATTGTTCATTCTAAATTTATTTTTTTAATGTAGAATATGTTACATAAATACATGAAACATATCTAACATATAAAAAAGTGCTCGTGGCTCATCTGCAAGTGGGTGCTACCCCATGCATAAAAGTGAAACTCCGCCTATGATCTACACATATCTTTTAAAACCATAATGCTGGTGACCGTAAATGACGAAAGTTGACGCTAACACAAGGGTGACTAGTTTGTGTGAAAAAGGACAACTGCGTGCACACTGCATTTTGGTTTTGACCTCTTTGATCTTCGTTGCATCTCAACAGGAAGTGGTGGTCACTCTGTACGTGATGCGACAGAAGGTCTCGTAGCAGGCGTTTCAGCCCGTGTGACCTATTTAAGTTTATGAATGTGCTGACCTGATTATTTTTGTACACTGTTCTTTATTGTTTAAATATTGAAATCATCAATCTGTTGTGAGTTGTGCTGCTCTGAAGGGAACTTTTAGGCCTGAGCTGTGAGAACTTCTGCACCTTTCTTTCCTGCACACATCACAAAGAGATCATTGAGATCTCAGATAGTTGAGTCAGATCAGAGGCCTCAGTTTGCTTTGGGTTTTTGTAGAAGAGTGAAAAAGATGAGGAAGGGGCTTCAGAGAAGAGCTGAAAACCACAGCGATGATTAGACTGTAACATGGTTTATCATTCAGATTGTACAGTTTGCATGCTTTAACTACAGATGTGTATGAATTATGTTTAGTAGGCTTAGCAAATGAAGTCCAATAAATTAAGCGAACGCTTCAAATAATTGTTATTGTGTATGTGCAACTTTTAACCACCTCAATGAATGTATTGTTATTATAAATCTAGGTCAGGGTATTGTACTTGTAAGTTGTGTACCAAAGTGTGGTTTGTACCAGTGGAATATGCAACCTGTGCACAACAATAATTTCTAGAGATGGATGTGTGGTGGTGTGTGCATAATGCGGTACCAGTGCATGGTGTAAGTGGATGAGGTGCTTCTGATGGCCTGATCTTAATAATACTGCCTCTTCTCACTTAACAAAAGCTGTAGCAGAGGCAAATACTAAAGTTTAAATAGTGCATAAAGCATATGTTAGTTGCAATACAATCATGTCGATATGTTACAAAAAACAGTTTTTCAGCTGGTTTCTTGCTGGTTCAAGATGTTCTACAACAGGGTTGTCCAAACTCGGTCCTGGAGGGGCCGGTGTCCTGCAGAGTTTAGCTACAAATTGCCTCAACACACCTGCCTTTAAGTATCTAGTATGCCTAGTAAGAGCTTGATTAACTGGTTCAGGTGTTTTTAATTGGGGTTGGAGCTAAACTCTGCAGGACACCGGCCCTCAGGACCGAGTTTGGACCTCTGTTCACAGCTGACCCGCACCCCAACCAATTTATTCCAAAACGCCGGTAACAGTTTTCACAACGGTCAAAGAGAGTGAACTATATTCTATAAAACAGAACAGAACAAAAAGATAATAATAGGCCAATAATAGTTAATAATATTTATAATTTGAAAACTACACAAATGTTCACATAAATTAAACTGGGATAGTCTTCCTCAAAAACTAGCCTATATAGTTTAACTCGCCTGAATCGCAAAACAGACCGTACAAAACACACAGAAGCCTATAATGTTAGCTACTTCACTGTTATAGTCAGGGCGGGACTAAAAACAGTCGACTCAAACGCACTGCATATGAAAACTTTTTTTCCTTTTTAATTCGTAGGTTCGTCAAGAAAAATATTTCTTAATCAACGATTTAATTAAATCGTGTAAATCAATCTGTAGACTTTAGTCGTTTGAATGCGTTGGCTCCGCGTCAGATCGGGTTCCTGTCTTTTGTCCATCGGACACTTGACGGTTCTTGTATAACACATCATGTGGAATTCTGTTATCTTTAGGACAAAATGAGGATTACTATTAGTAAAACAAAGTTCTTCTGTCTCTTCCTGTTGGCTATGGATGGTAAGTGTTTTACTGTGTCACTTCGTCTTCAGTCTTTAAGGTTTAAAACATAAAGATGAAATGTATTCGCTTATTCTCCTTTAGATAGCCCTGCATCACCTATCTGCTCCTTTGTCATATAATAACACGTTAGAGATTGTGACCAAAACCAAAGGTTAGGATTAAATGTGAGAATTTCTGTGCGTTTAAAAAAATATGGGATGGATTAGGTTTGCCCACCAAACAATCTACGTACGTAACGTAGCCAAGTAGATGAGCTTTGATGGAAGTTGCGCTCAACTGCTGGATCAGCCATTTGGGAATCTTAAGCCATTGGGAAACTATAAGAGCGCAACATTCTTTGTCCTTTCAATGTTGCACACATACGTATCTAAACTTCGACAGGATCACAAAGGGAGCACTAATCGCCACGAGAGAACTTTAAACCGACACAGTTTAACATAACCAATTAACACTAAACATAATTATAACCCAGAATTATAAATAACAATTATTAACATTCCCAATAAGCACCCGCCCTTGCACGCACAGTACGTGATATTCTGTAATATCCAGTGGCTGTTTTTGTTTTGTATTGTAATTGTTTTGTTGATTTTATTTGCCAGTGTATAACCATTCAAAACTCAATAAACTTAAGAATAATTCTTATTTAGAGGTGGACACTAACTACTGTAAGGACTGTAAGAAATTTTAACAGAAAAAGAAAATGAAAGAGTAAAAGCGTGAGTGTTTTATGTTGCATTTTATTTATTTTGTTCATGTTAAATGTGTGTTTAGTCTTTCATTTCACTTTTTGCTTATGTTAACATTATACAATTTATTTACATACACAGGGAATACTAAAATATAATTTTGTTCCTGCAATTCTAGAATTACAGTATCACTTTAAATTAGTATTGCTATTACTAGTAAATTCTATTTATACATTTCTTCTTCTTTTTGTAAACCTTCATTACAATTAACTTTGCAAAACTGTTTCTGAATGTGTTTCAGGTGTGTTTGCTGGTGATACAGATGTAATGAAGTCAGTATCAGTGACTGAGGGAGATTCTGTCACTCTAAACACTAATGTTACTGAAGTACAGAGAGATGAGCAGATACTGTGGATGTTTGGACCTAAAGAGACTCGTATAGCTGAACTCTATAAACGCAGCATTGATATGTTTAGCAGTAATGGGACATTTGGAGACAGACTGCAGTTGGACTCTTTCACTGGATCTCTGACCATCAGAAACCTCAGAAGCACAGACTCTGGACTTTATAAACGACAGATCCGGAGCGACAGAGGGAACTCTGACAAGACATTCGATGTTACTGTCTATGGTAAGACAAATATGACTTAAAAACATAGAATGTGGATAAATATACATGAACCTTTTTACTGGACTGGTAGTGAATCGGGAATATGACAGCTCTAAAAATGTTGAAGTTTGTTGAAATTTAAAAAATATTCTCAACTACTTGTATTTTACGCTAGCAAATTATAACCCAATTAATCTTTTTTTAAACTAATATTTGATGTTATGTATGCTGTCGTGTTTTTGTAATGTAAACTTATATAGAGTTTTAGTTTGTAATAGGTTCAGTTCCTGTTTCCTATCTGTTGTTCCCAAATTATGTACACCTGTGTCTTAATTTACACTTTGTGTATATAACCATGTGTTTCCTTGTGCTTTGTGGGCCTTTTCACAAGCCATGGTGATAATGTTGTGTAGCTCAATTCTGATTTCCGTGTTTCATCTGCATTTAGATCCTGCTGTCCCTAATGTCGGAGTTTGCCCACATTCCAAAAATATGCTTATTTAATGTACATGTTTTTCAGCTCGTCTGCCTGTTCCTGTCATCAGCAGAGACTCTTCACAATGTTCTTCATCATCACCATCATCAGAGCAGAACTGTTCGTTGTTGTGTTCAGCTGTGAATGTGAGTGATGTGACTCTCTCCTGGTACAAAGGAAACAGTTTATTGTCCAGCATCAGTGTGTCTGATCTCAGCATCAGTCTCTCTCTACCTCTGGAGGTGGAATATCAGAATAACAACACCTACAGCTGTGTGGTCAACAGTCTCACCAGCAACCAGACTCAACGTCTCAACATCAGTCAGCTCTGTCAGACATGTACAGGTAGCGCTCATCAGTGATCTGTCTTTTAATGTAACAATGTAAAGGTATGTCCACATAGGTGTTTTTTTTTTTTTTTTTTTTACTAAGCTAAATAGCTTTTTTTGATACTTTGGTACTTTTACATATAAAACAGTACTTTAGTTCAGACCATTTTTGTTAATTATACCAACAACTTACAGTAGTGCTGTAGGGTAGTGCAAGATAAAAAATTAAGGCATGACTGCATATTTGTATACTGGAAGTCAAAATGAAAATGTATTTAAAGGGTATTCTGTACAATGAATGTAAATTTTAATTCCTTTTCTGCCTTCATATCACTGCTGTTCCATAAATAGTATTTCTATTTCTTCTTTAAAGGCACAGGTGAATGATAATTGTTGTTTTTCCTTTCAATTTCAGATTGCAATTCACCATGGCTTATTGCAGCATTAACATTTGCGGTAGTACTGGCTATGCTAGCAATTGTGATGGGCTGTCTTTACAGGAAATACAGAACATCAAGGCCAAAAGGCAGGTCTTATCTTAAGCTAATGCAACAAGCTTATGTGCATTCATGTTTTTATGATTGCTATTAATGATTTTATTTTTTTTTTTTTAATTCTTGACTTTAGTGAATTATTTTGAACCATCTGCACATGCAGCTGAAACGGTTCAGACAGACGACAGTGAGCTAGCTTATGCCGAAACAACATTTTTACCTAATGTACAAAACAAGGTAGGACTCCCATGGGCATGTTCACTTTTACACCAGATAAAAATGATAATTTGTTTTGCTGTGTTTTAAAAAAAAACAACAAAAGTTTTTAAAAGTTTGCGTGTAGCTATGGCAGTATACTTTTACTGGAATAGTTCTGTAACGCATTAGTAGCACATTAATCAGAAGACAATGCTTTTCTTCCTTGTGACTTTGCCAGCTTCTGCTATGAAGAACAGAGGTTTTCAGTAGTGCGATTTTACTCTGGAATGATCAAAGCATATAATTTTTTCAGCTGTACATCTCAACAATAGCATCCAGTAAATACTAGATGCATGTGAACTGTCTTTTCACTTTTAAAATGTGTTTCAAAGTAAGAACTGATTGCTAGACAGAAAATTATAGAAATGCTATAAAAATGAGCCTCCTGGTTTTTGTCTTGAGACCTCTTATTTTCTGTCTGTGTTGTCCTACAGAAGCCTAGGACAGAAGAGACCATATACTCCACCGTCAATGGACACTGATCGAACATGCAGCAGTCTCTCATTTCACCACAATGGCTTTGCACACCTGCATCTGTCAGCATTACAACACTTGATTGAGGAGAGAGAACCCTGATTTGCTCTTGATTTTCTTTGCTTTTAACATAAAAGGAAACAACGTGTTTTTGTTTTTTCTTTTTAGACATTTTTTCAATACATTTAGAATTTAAAATTACATTTAGAAGTTTTAATATGAAAATTATTGATGAATCGTGATCAGATCTCACGCACAAATTCATGCGTACGCACAGTTAGTGAATGAAACCCATTGTGAGCAATGACACTTTCGTTAAGTCGGCTTTCCTCACTCACAGAAGAAAGATTTGTGAGATTCATTCACCTTGGTTCTTCCTCCAGACTGCGTTTGATCCTGGTGATGATGGCAGCGGCGGTGAAGCGGGCAGACTGGGAGGACCAGACCTAGGAGACCTCTGCTGCTGCTGTAGGCCCAGATCTGCCTGAAAGACTGGGTTAACAGGAGACAGAGTGGGTGGAAAGGAGCTGTAGGGAGATTCTAGTTGGCAAGGAAGATTTTGGGTTGAAGCAGGATTTAGAATGGCAAGGGGCACAGTTGCAGGCCCTGCAGGTATGGGGTTAGCAAATGTATTGTTTTCTGGGGGCCGCTGGGTTACTGGCATGTTTGCCGGTGTTGGATTTGTGGGCAAAGAGGGCATAGACTCCATCTCCTCAGGTGCATTTGAGGCTAAGAGGGGTCTAGATGATTCCATGTCACCGGAAGTGGGAGTAACACTGGTGGGATCCACGTCAGGTGACGTTCCAGGCTCGACCTTTGCAGCCTTGTTCTTAGCAACTTTAGCACAGGTCTGCAGGTGTTTGAGAAGAGTGCGGTAAGAACGCAGTTTGGCCCTGCAGCTCTCACACCTAAAGGACATAAAAATGATTATAATGAAGAAGCATAAAGCTGAAACAAACATTAGAGCAGAACAGAAGTGCTAGAAAAGTTTAAAAAAAAAAAGTACTTACCCTCAAATAAAAAAGTCGTAGTATTTACAAAAACTCACATTACTGGATGTTTTAATGTTGTCATTGCTTTTCTC
>JADLZN010005126.1:28579-43204 GCA_018155175.1 Sinocyclocheilus anophthalmus
AAATTTCACGCTCTCAGTTTCTTTTGAGATTGCGCTGACATATCAAATCATTTGAACGTGTGCAGTTTTGTGAATTCTGTTTCACATTTAAAAATTTCGTTTAGAAACTTGACCGAGACGTCAATAAATATAAGCTTCATCCGCATTTTATTTCTTTTTTTTTACACCCGACGACATAAAATGTCAGGTTTGATTCTTTGATTTAGAAAAAAAAAACATATACTACAAAATCCGATTTCTATCACAACCTCTGCGCATTTTATTATACCCACAAAATCATCCAGTTCAACGTTTGATGGAGTCTTTCTGACAGAGTAAATAAAACAACAAATAAATAGCTCCACAGTATTTGTAGAATTACATGACAGTTTGATCAATTAGCCTAATCTATGTAAATGTTTCTTTTGAAAAACAAAAAAAGTAGAACGATAATAACAGACTTCCCTAGAATTTCTGTGGAATAGATTTACACCAAAATATGAATTAAAATATAAGCAAAATAATACAATAAGAAAATAATAATAATAATTTCTGATTGTTGTATTGTATTTACACATAGTGACGTATAGCAAGCCCCTGGGAGAAATCTTCCCGTTTTTCCAATCTTCCAGTGTTTACATTTTCAGTAAATCATCACTGCATCGTGTCCCTATAAATGCGAACCGGAACCAACACAATGAAGAACTATAAAGCATAAAAAACAAACAGAAAAAAGACAGTTACATCTTACAGTCCACGTATCATTTTACAGTATACTCTGATGTGGGTAAACGTGGAGAAGATTTCATAATAAATAATAATAATAGTGCCCGTGACATTGATATGCTTTTAGAGCTGTCATATTCCTGATTCACTACCAGTCCAATAATAAGCTTCATATCAATTTATACATATTCTAAGTCATATTTGTCTTACCATAGACAGTAACATTGAATGTCTTGTCAGAGTTCCCTCTGTCGCTCCGGATCTGTCGTTTATAAAGTCCAGAGTCTGTGCTTCTGAGGTTTCTGATGGTCAGAGATCCAGTGAAAGAGTCCAACTGCAGTCTGTCTCCAAATGTCCCATTACTGCTAAACATATCAATGCTGCGTTTATAGAGTTCAGCTATACGAGTCTCTTTAGGTCCAAACATCCACAGTATCTGCTCATCTCGCTGTACTTCAGTAACATTAGTGTTTAGAGTGACAGAATCTCCCTCAGTCACTGATACTGACTTCATTACATCTGTATCACCACCAAACACACCTGAAACACATTCATAAGAACATCTTTGGCTGAGAGATCTTGAAAAACCTTAAAAACTAAATTTATTATTTTGCTTATTTATGTTTTAAACATTTAGCACATGACATGATGCGGTTTCCATTGTTGGTTATTGGCCCATGAATGTCTCTATAATGATTAGATGAGTTTTATTCAATTAGAGTTAAACAATATGTGTTTTGGCACATATCAGTCAAACAGGCAAACTGATATTGGATTATTAAGCTACTGACAAGCACTGATGCTCAGTGACTCTTTGAAAACCTCTGAAAAGATTAAAAAATCCCACCAAACATTTACAAAAACACATGAATCAAATAAGTACCGATACAAATCTTACCTTCAACACAAATGAAGAGCAAGACTAGACGCAACATATATGTGATCATTTTAGAAGAGTGACTGGTGTGACTGTGGTTTCAGTTTACAAACAGAGCATGTGGTGACGATTCAGCCAATGACCGCTCATATTGTTGCGAGGAAGTATCAGTCAGAGTTGACCAAAATTGACTTTTTTGGTTGAATGTAGCCTCAGGTCACTGATGCTCTTTTTAAACATCTCTTTCTCATGTTGTTAAAATAACACTTTGCAGCTTAGTCTGAGTGATTAATACATTTAAAAATATTCCTAAGTTGTGAAAGAAATACCTAATACTTGCCACACCAGACTACAAAAAAGCATCAGACTTATTTTTGTTGCTAAGCACAAAAGTGTGCATGGGCATTGTGGGCACAAGATGATTCGTGAGAGGTTTCTAAGTGCGTGCGAGGCCGAAGAATATCTGCAGCACTGTGGTTAGAGCTCTCTCACGGAGGCCTACATTCTGTCCACAAGACCCTTCTCCACTTCATGCTATAGAGATCATGTACTTGCTCTAGTAGATGGCGGTAAGTGAGTAAGGGATTTAAATAAACTAAAAATATGAATTAGTTCAGAATCAGAACGATTCATTCACTTTTGAGATTCATTCAACAACAGTGAGTCGTTCTCGAACGAAACACCACTAACTCCAGCCTTTTTATCCGTTTAGCAGGACGTTTTCTTCTCAAGATAGTGTTCTAAGGTAATTATACACTGCAACTACTGAATAATGTAAATAATCAGGTAGGAACAAAATGTTAGGTAAGGTAAGAACAAATGTTTAAAGGCTGACACCTCTGTTACAGCATGCTTATACTGCCAACAACTTTAGGTCTGATCTCTGAGGCAGAGGGTGTACGTTCGCTACCCTTATGAAAAATAAGTTTATTCAAGTGTGCTTTTAGTATACTTCTTTTAAACTAAAATTAGGAAAGTATATTTTTAGTCTACTTTTTATGTACTTCTCAGAAACTGGTCGCTTTATGCCATCTCAGAAATATACTTAAATTACATCTAAGTTAGACTTGCACTTATACTGAGAAAAAGTCCTAAAATATTATTCGTAACTATAATTGTGCCTCCCTACTCATCCTTGTTTTCATTGGTATACTGTATGGTGCACTATTACACCTCTTTCTGTATCAGAATCTTCCAAAAACCAAGTGAAGATAAACACCCGAAACACAATGCTTTCCACATGTAATCCTACATTACCTCAGACCTAAAACAAGCAGTCAAAACTTGTAACCATTATTGCATAAAATGTCGACCAATATGACGTAATAAAGACGGTCCCAATGCACTTTGCGGGTGTTGATTCCGACTCGTTCTACGTTTTTGATCTTGATCCCATGTCTGAATCCCATTCATTCAGTCTTCTTTTTTCAGCTTTTTGTTCAAAATGATGTTTATTTCTTTATTTTTTATTTATGAAACTTATCCACATCCAAGTGTTTAAAAAAAATAATCATGAAGCTAGCATAAAATCCTCTTTTGGTTTTACACAATGCAATCCTGTTCGTTTGAGGTTTTGTATGTTCAACGATATTTATCATTACAAAATATTCACAAATTAATACCTAAATAGGACATGACTCCACTGAAAGTATATGTAAAAGTCTCACTTAAAGACCACGTCGAGTTACTGTCAACTATAAAACTACTAAACTAGTATTCTTTACTGAGACGTATACTTAACGATTGTACTAAAAATGCTACTAACAGTATTTAATAGTAAACTATCAAATACCTATAGTTCACTTTAGTATACGCTTGCAGTACAGAGCCAAAAAAATTTTTCTTTTAACTAGTTGGTGAATTTAAAGCTTTTACTACTGTTATACTTAAAGTACAACTTAAAAGTATACTTTTTTATACTAGAAAGTGGGCCAATTTAGTTCTAAGGAGTATTGAAATAGTGCACTTACAATTATACTACTAGTACACTGATATTTGCATACTTAATAAATAAAGTATACTTAAAAATATACTTAAGGATACTTAATAAAATAAACTTGAAGTATACTACTTTTTTTGTACAATGGTCGTACGGGGGGGGGGGGGGGGGGGTGGGTCGGGTGGCGCGGTGGGGGGGGGTGACGGTGCGGGGGGGGGGCACTTTTCATTTACAGATGCAAGTTTACTGGCCTTGGCTATAGTCAATAGATCTGTTTTAATCAGCACCCAGTCCTTGATGAGTTACCTAAATACTAGGCTGCTCAGCAACATTTGCATCATACATAGTACGTTACTATGCAGTTGCCCCCCTTTAAGGTCTTCTGAATCGGGTTTGCGACATGTTTACAATTTATTTGTATACTTTTTCCGTGGTGCAGGCTGTTCTAATTGTTGTTTTGTTAAGATTTCTATGTTCTTACATATAGAACGCTATAACCATCTTTTTTGAACATCTCATATGTGTGGATACATAATAAGGATCTGTAGAGAATCTTATTCCGCATAAATAGGACACACCTCTGGCATGGTTGGGGGGGGTTTTGTTTATTAGTCACAATACTGTAACACTCTATCACTCTATAACCAAGCAGTTTTTCCTAAGATTATATGCTCAAACTACAAATATTTACCACAACTTATGTACAAATATTTTCATACTTACACAATCAAAATAAAAAAAAATAATCCACTTTATCTCTGGCCAGAGACATTTCCTTATAAGTGCCTTATATTTTCACAAATATCGATGACATTATCTATAGCTCCTTAAATTCTGGTTAAATTCACAGTCAGATTACACTCATCCCTCCATACATGACATTTGGATTGATGACATTGGTCTTCTGTGTCAGTCTGAGATGTTTGCAGACTGTAGTTTAGCTCATATTCTTCCAAGAGCTTCACCACATCCTCATGGCCGAACTGCATGGCATCATCCCGAGGAATATTCCCCCACCTGAATACGAGATATGAGGTCAATTATCACCAACTGGATAAAGCTGAAGGTAAACATGTAAAGAAACAGGGCTCTGTACCGGTCTTTCACAAAAGGGATTACTTTGCAGGACTGTGTCAGAAATAGCACAACATCCATGTGACCTAAAACAGAGAAGACATAGACGACAAATTACGTTTATGATTAACAAATCATGTTTGGGACCGAAAGATTCTTTTATGTTTGCAGAAAACGATTCTACCCTCTGCAGCAGCTATGTGAAGTGGTGTACGAGAGTCATAGTCCTTCAGCTCCATATCCATAGATGAAAGGGCAAACCTGAAGAACATAAGAGGGCAGTAAGTCATTTATATTTCAGTAGCACTCAAAAATTTGGAGTAATAAAGACATTTTGAAGTATATAAAATGACCTTCTCAGAGCTGAGACATCTCCACTGTGGGCTGCAAACATCAGATTCACCACCGATTTATTCTAAGAAAAGAACAGATTTGGTGCATTAATTGCTGGAACTAATAATCAGTCTAAAAAATAGCTTAATGTAGGGTATTTTCGTAACTTTTGGTGTTTAAAATTGGTTGATGTGAAAGCTGTTTTTCTAATTTTAGATTTACCCTGTCGTCACCAGACTGTCTGCGAGGGTCCTGCTTCTTCAGAAAGTGCCTCAGATTGTCATAATTGTGGAAGTTGAACAAAGACACCAGTTCCTAATTATGGAAGGGTTACAAAATTAGTTATTTAGACTAAATTTATGATAAAAAGAGGGTGTAAAACCAACAGGATGATGGCAGAAGCACCTGACAGAAGTGAATTCCACGGACACTGTTCCCAACTTTGTCCACGGGGGGCGACCAACACATGACACCCATCACGTTCGGCACCACCAGAAGAACAGCACCAGACACACCAGATTTAGCAGGTAATCCAACCTGACATGTATTGGTATATAAAGTCATATGGTTTGTTACTATGACAAGTGTCAGTACGGCAAAATTAATTACAATTTGTTACAAGAAGCAACCAGAAAAGTCCTCAATATCATATTGCTTAGAAGTTTTCAAAGCTCTCCTGTATAACATATGTATGACCTCAAAAGACTGTGCACTTAAATTTATGTTTAAATAAGTAATGTTTTTAATACGTTTTTAAAATACATTGTCCAGATTGAAAGTCATATAATAACTAGTGGCTGCACAAAATCTTAACAGATTGCACTCTTAAATTTCCTTTAAAATAAGCTATTTTTTTATAAAAATTATTTTAAAAATAAGCTTACTGGATTGAAAGTCATACAATATACACAGTGTAGAAACAATCCTTTTACGCACATGGAACGCGAACTGTCCCGAGTAGTCATACATCCCGCAGGAGTGCATGAGACTCAGCGTGTTTCGTACGGCTTCTGTGCTCAGAACTCTCTCTCCTGTGATTGGACAGATGCCTCCGTTAGCCAGTGTGGCGGCCATTACACTGCCAGACTCGCACGTGACCTCTATGGCGCACAACTTTGAGGGACAGAAAGGAAATTCTGATGGGATTGCCAGAAGTATTAAATCTTTGATTTAACAGTGAAAAAATGTCAACTGGACCTACCTGGAAATAAAAGTCCAGTGCATCTCTCATATCCGCCCCTACAGGAAAACACTGTAAAGAAGGACGTCATAGTTGCGTTTGCATAGAATAAACAACGTCTTTCTAGTTTGCTTTTATAAAACATGCGAAAGTACAAACTTTCTTCTCTTTTAGGTAGTATCCTATTGCGTAGTTTCTGTCTCCTGTCTCCTTCTCAGACTGGAACCTGGTGAAACGAAAATTAAACTTAAGTCAAAGGCAATGAAATTGGGTGCAAAAACATGTGTAAAATGATCCAGTGAAAAACATACGTTGCGTTGTTGAAGCCCACATACTCCCTGCCTGTCATTTTCTTCACAAACTCCATCACCTGCGAAACAGACTCAACAAAATTATTTTCTTCATAGACTTGCTATAGAAAACAGCCAATAAAAAGTCATTTTATAGAACATAACACTTTATAGATGCCTAAAAAGACTATATTTTCAAGAAATAACAATAATTTCAGTCTTTACCTAAAACAAAGCTACTGTATGACTTTGTAATATACCTGAAAAGCCGTATGCACTACTTGTTTATCCTTTTGGAGTTTAATAGCCTTACTTTCATTTAGCTAATTATCTACTTTTTGCCGCATTAAAGGGATAAATAATCATAGAAGTTCGGAACAACATTAAGGTTGATTTATCTTCTTTTTTTTTTTTTAAGGGCTACTTCAACAGGTATAATACATAGTACAAACTGTCTCGGCCTTGTTTGACACCTGGCTGAGAAAAACAACAGTAAATTTCATCAAAACTCATGATTTTTATGTTTTCTAGATTGTACTGAAGACTCTGGGAACCTAGAAAGCACAAGTCACATACATCTAGTGTAAAGGGCACTTTTAATAGACTGGATTTAGTCCAGACCAGTAATACTCCTACTCATAGCTTCACAAGGTCAGTCTGTTACACGTGTAGCAGATGCACTGGGTCTGTCCACACAGAGCTGAATTCTGGGTAAAAGGTTTGTTAGATCAAATTCATTCTTGGCCCTGTCCACATGTCAATACATGTGCGTATATCATTGTTTGTTTGGGAGTCATGCAGAGCTGATTATAAGACAAACAAGCAAATACTGTTAACAGTAAACCTACCTGACACCAAAAAAATCAGCAGAAAATATTAATATACAATTTCCCCCAAAAATATTAGTTTTTGTATTTGTTTACCTTGATAAGTGAACTGATGACAATTGCTCCAGCATTGACCATGGGATTGTGAGGTTTATCTAAGAACAGAAAACCAGTCAGCTCAATTAATTAATTAAATGATTGTTATTTTTTTAGTAATTATTGATCTTTAAATATATTATAATAATCCATTTATTTTGATCATTTCCTTCTAATAAGATTATTCTCAGTACAGAAAAGTTCTGTCTAGCAAAAACAAATAAGACATTCTAGATAACTCATTTGATAATGATAATCTATGACATTTTCCCACCCACTTTCTTCATCTAAGGAGAGTTTGTTGAATTTGAATCCGCTGGGCTCCTTCCCGACGTAGTGGTGAACACGCTCCGTGCCGTGTTCGTGTACAGCGATGGCGTATTCAAGCGGCTTTACGCATGACTGCAAGCAGAACGGCACCTTTGTGTCTCCCACTGAGTGCCTGTAATCAAAGAGGTGATTTAAAAACCATAATTTCATATTTTAAAAAAGTTGGTGTCAGATTAATATATTCACCTTTGTCCATCCACTGTGCAGAGAGAAACACCCCAAAGATCAGGACTAAACTTGGTCAGATGGGGAATGTATTTTGCAACCTAAAAAAAGATTATAAGATTATATAGGTAGCTATACAAATAAGTGAGGGAAATGGATTAAAAACATCCCTACCTGTCCATCATGTTGCAGTTTTGATGTGTAGTAAATATCATTTATGACACCCACAAATGCCTCAAATTCTGGAATGATAAACTTCCCTCTGAAAGCGAGACTCAGCAGAACTATGTTGCCACCCACACACCTGTCACGATATTAGAAATTTTCACAATTAGTAAACTACCAGATATTCCTTTTCTGCGGGACGTTTGCAAATCTGTATTGTCCAACCTCACCGGATACTCACTTTCGGAACAGCTCACGATCCATCATGACTTCACCGGCTGATTCCTGGACAGCTTTGCGAATCTTTTCCATGCAGTCACGCAATCTGGGGTCAGAGGTCAGAAGGCCGGTGCTTTTTTGTTTGTTTTTTTTTTTTTTATTGTTTTTTGACTGCCTGGAAGATGGGGACAATCCGTTCTGTCTTTTTCCACAATCTCATTCAGTTTACTTTATGTGATGCCACTGTGCAATGCATTTGTTGCACAAACATTTCAACAAACCAATTCCACAAAATCTGGATAAACTTTTGTGTGTTTTGGCCCAGACTTCCCATGAACGAATCAGATTTCAGGAAACATGTAGGGGGTTGATAGTAACTGAGCCAATAGCATGCAACTAAATAAATGTAGCAGCTCCCAGCTGTTGTCCATATACAGTGATATTATACAGTTAGCAGACTTGGAAAACTGCTTGTGCAAAGATTTTAAAATCTAGTTAAAACTTTTGTGTATATGATTGTGTTTATATGTAAATGAAAAAGTAAAAACTTACAGCAATGAAATGAGACACAGGAACTTTCTCTGCTCCTTCAGTTATAGTGTAGAAAAGCATGTCCTCTAGTCCAGAGAACAGACCTTTATTGGTCTCTTGTCTGTTTTAATAAAACAAAATTAGACACATGCTAACACCAAACATATTGTATTTCAGGTATTTCAGTTTATTAGCATTTTTATCAAACATTTTATTATGCATCACTATTTTTATATACAATTTTATTTAATCTACAAGTGACTCACTTTTTCGATTTAGGTTGATCCGCGGATGCAGGAGCGATAAATTCTTGACTCGCGTGAATCCGCGAAGAGAAACTGAACGACCTTCGCGACGCATTCTGACACGCTGAGCTGCTTTTTGCGATGTCTTTCGCCAGTAAGCCAATAACTCCGACAT
Source organism: Sinocyclocheilus anophthalmus (assembly GCA_018155175.1). Taxonomy (NCBI): domain Eukaryota; kingdom Metazoa; phylum Chordata; class Actinopteri; order Cypriniformes; family Cyprinidae; genus Sinocyclocheilus; species Sinocyclocheilus anophthalmus. The sequence goes on from JADLZN010005126.1 coordinate 37,731, forward strand.
TAGTCAGTCGTAGGGTCCTGAAAGAGATCATTTTCCAGTATCTCATGAGACAAAATCTAAAGTTTGAAGTGTTGAAAAGGGGATTTAAACTATTCCATGACGGTCTCCAGAGTCTCGCGCGGCTGGTTTGTTTTGAGTCGCGTCGACAGGTGCGCGTGGAATCTGGTCAGCGCCTGAGGCACTTTATCAACACTGATGTCACTGTCCGATTACTGAATAACTTTCACTGTTAAATACACAGAGGAGAGAAGAGACTCTTCCACCCGTTATACCAGCACGTTTTAAAATTTTTTAAAGAGCTTGTTGCAGGTCTACACAAGTGTTGGTCATTCAAACGATCACTGATGTAAATGTCTTTATAAGTTAATAAACAGCCAATATTTTAATAATAGACATGCTAATAAGCAAATTGTTAATAGTGAGATTTGGTCCCTACAGTGTTACCAAGAATCCATATGTAATAATTAACTTGAACAAGATATTTTATATTTACTGGACAAGCGAATTGGGTAAACCAACTGAGAACAATTATTAAGTCAGTAATTAAAAAAATAGTAAATTATGCAATTTATGACTATAAATCATTTTGAGAAACACTACGTAAAACATCAAATGAAAACTGCTTAAACATGGTAAATTTGGGTTTGGGTTCAAAATGTCCTTCTTCAAATCCTCGAAATGCTTTGAAATATGTCCCAGGTTCTTTTATATTAGATGCTTTTTTAATTGCTTGATTTAGATAAATCTAATGAGTTTGAGCTGAAAGAGATTAGAATAAGATAGTATTTATACAAAGGGGTTTCCTGGAAAATGAATACAAGCCAAGTAGACAAGTAGGACTGCCATGGAATTTGGGACAACAGAGAATATTAACAATAATAGTGAAACAAGCCAATTATTCACTCACCCGTGAAAGAAAAATAAATGTAAAGGCACCAGAGATTACGCATATGTTCTAGACCTGAGAGACCTCACGTTCACACTTAGAGGTCAGATGGTCTGTAAGGCTCTGTTCAAAAACTTTGTGAGCTAACTATGTAGGCAGCATTTTAAAGACCATAAGGCACACTCCTGATGTGAAGGCTGTTTCCAAAGGGAAAACATTCTAAGGCAGCACTGCATATTCATTGCAAACAGAACAATCCCATATTGCTTAGTGAACAGATTCGTCCAAGATGAATAAATGGAACCTTGTTTCCACTGCTGGATAAAAATAAAAAGGTAATTGGTTTTTATCTCACAATTCTGGCTTTTCCCCCCTTTCAATTCAGAGTTTATATCTCGCAATTGTGAGAAAAAAATTCTGAATTGTGAGATATAAACTCAGGATTTTTTGTGAAAAAGTCCCAATTGTGAGATATATATACTTCTAATTGCAATATAAAACCTCCAAATGATTTCTTAGCCAATTAATGTCTAAATTATTCTGAATATAACCTTGCCAGCGGCAAGTGAACAAAAAATAGAATTAGAGTCAAATTTGCAATTACCTTTTTATTTTTTATTCTGTGGCAGAAAAAAAAACAGAATTGTGATATAACCTTGAAAAAGTCCAAATGACAAGATGTAAAATCAGAACTCTGAGGAAAAAGTCAGAATTGCAAAATGTAAACTTAAGTATTTCTGTGCTTAGAGTGAAATTAGACTAGAAAAAGTATTGCTAATTCTATTGTTGCAAAATCTGTTTGAATCAGTTGTGAATCAAATCTCCCATGCACTTCACTAGTAGAACGTTCCAAATCAGTCACTTGTCCGACTAGCACCTCACTATGTTTTGTAACAGAGCCTGATTGTGGACATGACGTGAGAAACATTTCTTAAAGATGAGCATACAGCTGAAAGAAGTGCATGTAAATGCATATAAAACTTTTCTTGTAAAACATGAAACATTACATTATGTCTTTCACAGCCATCTGAAATAATACATACTGAGACGGCTCTAAAGTTTTAAACTTATGGATTTTATCCACTGTTGGTTCACAGATGAATTTCACAATGTCATTCCCCCGTGTTCCCATAGTCCATTCACTCACAAAACATTCTGTGCTATTGCATATTTCCCACCTTCAAGCCAAGATAACTTGTGTTCTCATCTGACTCTCGCAGACCCAGAGTTTTGACGGACTGAAAGCTTTAACAAACCGCAGCATAATTAATATGAGAGGCTGCTAACCCAATCACTGGGGCAGCTTATTTTTTTGCGGACTGTCATGTTCCAAAGCGCAGATGTGATGAATGGCAAACACTGCCCAAGTTTAATTGACATTGCTGTGTATTATCACATGAGGAATGCATCTTATTCAGGGGAGGGTTTCAACAGCTTTCCTCTGCCAGCCAAAACATTTACTCAGGCTATATATGGGATGCTCAGAGGCCAGATGCGAGGGATACAGGCATGCTAGTTTAAAAAAAATAGCCTCTTGTAATGACCTTAACATACAGTAAATGGCCGGTAAAGTCAAAGCTTGTTCGGGAAAGGCTGAGGAGTTCCAGTCAACTTTGTCAAGATGATTGCTTCACTCGTCTCAGGTGACAAACTCCTCAACATTGTGACGTCATCTAGCGGACTGCCGTATTTATTGTTCATGTCAGCCAACCATCTCATTGTGCTTGTTTTGGACAGGAAATGCAACATTGTGCCAACAGTGTTCAGCACTGTCGAAAATTCTATAGGGGGTCATTTGGAAAAGAAAGGAATATCGCTTGTAAATAAGGCGACAAAGCACCTACCAAGACAAATCGGACCCCAAACTAGATCCATTGTCAGTGGCAGTCTGGAACACCTCATGTTTTATATGGTAGATTAACAACTTCATCCCTCATTGAGTACTGTGTAAACACCATGTCACCCACAAGAACTATGTAATTTCTTTCTCTCACCTTTGCACTTAGAGGAATAGCTCGTCTAAAAATAAAAATTCTCTCATTATTTGATTGCACCCCATGACTCATTGTTTGAGTTAATCCAATAAAACGGTAATTGCGCTGTAACGGTCTTAGGTGATTATCACCACTGCAAATGAGCTCCATGCGAATTTAATTAAATACGTTCTATCATCTACAACTTTTTGATGGTTACTAGCATTGGTAAGGTACACAATGACCACTGGTAATCGGTTTGCGCTCATTATCAAATAAGATTTCGAGCTCAAAACTGCTGCTGCAGCAGAGCTAGAACTGAGACTTGCTACTGCCAATACATTAACAGACATGCTGCTATGAGTAAGAAAAACTGCTGCTGCACATACAACATATATGAATTAACCCCATATAAAGCATACATGATCACCCCGTAGCAGATCTATACAGGTGGAGCTGGGGAAGGTGGAGGGTTTTTGAAGCGCACTGCAACTGCTACAGCAACCACTAGCCAAGTATTTGAATGTTGAGCAGCAAGCTCATTGGCTACTGATGTAAAAAGAACCAATCAGCTGCGCCATGTGATAATGATGTCATTATGTCAGATTGAGTTTGATCTATTGGACTACTGCGCCGTCTAGAGTTTCATGACAGAACCTTGGGTATATACACTGTATTTCAGAATGAAGTGCAGCACTGTTTTCTTATATATGCAAGCAGATCATGATCCAGGTTTTCAGTGTCTCGGATCGGCTCGGTTTGCAGTAAATGCTGCTCCACACAAACTCATATCTACATCTGCAGAGTTTGGAGAGAAAACACAACATGTGCGACCATCTTTCCAGAAGCACTTATAAAATAAAACTGTGAAGCTTTAAGGGCTCCCTGCAATTTTTCACCAAAACAAAAGCTCTATGGCTTAGTGTTTGAAAATGAAGGAATGAAAACAACTTTTTAAATTTAATTATAATAATAATAATGATGATGAGGATGATGTGCATATTGTCCCCCAAATCATGCATTCCTGCTTACTTTATTTTGTGGAACACAGACGAATTTGAATGTAAGTATTCCATGCAGTTGCAAAAAAAATAAAATAAAAAAAAGCCACATATTTAAATTAAACCAGTTACATTTAAAAACAGGTAAAATCCCACTCAATCAGTGGCGCTTGTGGGTTTTTAAAATAGAAGAGGCACACTAATTGTATTGGTCTGGGGATCCCTGCCGATTATTATTATTATAATTTGCTTAGCCACTTTAAATGCCTTTTGGTTGCTTTAGTCAGAAAAACTTAATAAACCGACATACATACACAAGATAATATATTTCACTTACTCTATACTGAACAAACATCCTCCCTTTCTTAAAAGTACGGTGTTAAAAGATGAGCTGCCTGAGTTTTCGGCCATTAATTACGCCGACTGCTGTAGCCCTATATCCAGCTTAGGCTGTTTTCCCTAAATTTGTATATTTACTGTTTGAATGACAGCTTAGTAAATCAGTTGGCGCTCAAATATTCAATATCGCTACTCATCATAAGTACTTGGTACATTATCAGCACAGCGGCAGACATTCAAACTAATATCACGTAATTTACGTCTCTGATGATTGGTTGATATCAGAAAGGAGTCTAGCCTCCTCTACGAGGTTTCTTTTCTCAACACACCTCAGCGCTGGAAGTGAACACTCGATGCTGATTGGCTAAATTTTTTTACCAACGAAGGCACGAGAGCTCACCGCTTATCTTATCTTGTAAACAAATCGTTCTTTTGAGTCTGATCTTTTCAATGAATTATTTGATTCAGTTCACAGAACAGGTCTAAATGAGTTGCTCACGAATCAGACTAATTAATTTCTCAATTTTACTGACTAACTGCGATTAACTGCCCTCAGCAAGGATATTAGTGAATAACTATGTCTGCGTATGTACAATATAGTGCACAAGTCATTTGGACTTCTATTATCGTGCTTTTGCACCCTGTTTGAAGCTTTAAAGGCTTTGTCCTCAATCACTGTAATTGCATAGAAATGTGTGGCCTGGAAAAAAAAAATCTAAAAACTTTTTCCCTTTGCACTCCACTGAAGAAAAAGTCATATTTGGAATGACATAAGTGTGAACAAATGATGACAGAATTTACATTTTTGGGTGAACTGTTCCTTTAAACATGGAGAGGGGTTTTCATCAGCCATGAGAACTTACAGTCCATGCTGCATTGCTTCACACTCATTTCCCCAGCATCTCTTCTTACTACTGCTGAATTATTAGTAGCTCTGGTTTAGATTATGTGCTGTAGAGTTGTAGGGTCGTCTGTGAAGGCGTAAGAGTGGTGTCGTAATTCAGCAGGCGGTGGGCTGGTTGGTGGGTGGCTTAAGTGCAGAACTGTAGCTGCTTTTTACCGAATGTTAAGTGGGCATTGAAATTCAAAGCATCCCACCACTTTGTGTAGCATTTATTAACATCAGCTAAATCATCAGTGAGGGGAAATAGTGAAACCAATCCAATTGAAACTGCTAAAATGCTGTTATTAAAATTGTTTTCTGTTCTCAAAACATGATTTCTACAATTTCTCTGTATGGCATCAATTCAGAAAAAATATGCAGAGTGCCTTCTA